>RSEH01000184.1:0-95276 GCA_006503475.1 Stentor roeselii | reverse complement strand
AGAACTCTTATTTTCCAACGATGGAAAATATTGTTTTTTTTGTAATCAATATTGAGGTAATCTTCGAAAAAGATTGTAACCTACAACGAAGATCGTAACCTACAATGAAGGACTTAGTAACCTACAACGAAGATAGTAACCTACAACGAAGTTGGTAACCTACAACGAAGTTGGTAACCTACATCGAAGGGAGTAACCTACATTTAGGTAAGGGATATAGAAGTCTGTATCATCTACATAGTGAATATTTTGAACCTCGAAACTAAAAGGTCAGAGTTTTACACCTGCGATCCCCAAAAATCAGAGACAAAAAAATGGCTGAGCCGGTACCCTGAGTGTAGCTATAGCCTAACAGGCTACTCTCTTTAGTTAGTAATTAATAGATTTCTTTAACTTCGAGCATTTCTCTTTCATTTTCTTCCTCTTTTAACTAACTCATTGAGATATTTTAAGTCCTACAAATATCATATACTCGATCTTTGAAGATAATATAGTAATGCCTAGCTTTTCTCACAATAAAAGATTGAAAAAATACTTAGTTCTTGTTTGATCATCGAATTAGCTGAATCTAATGTCTTATCCATCTCAAATGAAAAATAAATCAAGAATCATGAAAAGAGAATCATTTCTTTGGATAGACATACGGATCAGCCTTGCCCTATATCATCCCTGACTTCTTTGATCAAATTCTTGTGACGATTTAACCTAGAACTAGACATTGATTTCATAATCAAGCTTCAAGATGATTATTGCTTCCAGCAGAGACATGATCACTTTTCCGTGCTGTTTAAGATCTGGCCATCTAGGTACATGAACTTGTTTAGAGAGGAGGCTATTTTGTATAGAAGGTCTAAAGTTTGCGTATGTACGCAAGGGCTACTGCTGAGGTCTTCGCTGATCGATGGAAACCTTCCAACTCGTGTCTCTCGATCACTGAAATTATTTCGCATAGCTTTCACCGGACTTGAACTCAGAAATGGTCTTGCATGATAGACTGGAGTGGCTGATATTCAGACCTTTCTACCAGCCTTTATCGCATGGATCATCTTTAAGTTACGATTTGGAGGCATCTCTTGAGCAACTGGCTATAATTCTGCTTGAGAGAAGCGATGTCCCAAATAAGACCTTTGGGATTGAATGCTTTTCACAGGGATACCGTCTGTGAATCGGTGAAGGTCTTTTAGTAAATCGAAATTATTGGCAAGTGGTTGGGTGAATAGAGATATTTTATATGAATTAACATCTTAATTGTTATAAATATTAATTAAGTTTATTTCCAATTCAATTAATTAATAATAATCAACCTCTTTGAAATGAAAAAATTTGACATATTCCAAATCCTAATTATTCACATACTTAAAACTGCATGCCACTAATTCCCTACCAATCAAGCCCTCATGATGTATTTCTTTTTCCTTCCAGGTATATTTCTAACTCATCCTCTCCTCATTCTTAAAAAATTCAAAGCCCTTCTAATAATCAACAAAGCAGCATGTACAGTCTGAGGATTCTTAATAATTTCAAACCTTTTCTGCGGCAGTGCAAGACAAACCAAATTTTCAAGCAGTACCCTATTCCTAAAATTGAGAGTAAGTCCTAAAATCGTAGTAACCTAAGAGGCAGTAGTTTTACGACTCAATCCATCTGAGCAACGAGTCTTCCAGACTTTTCGTTCCAAAAGCATCATAACAACCAGCATAAGACCGATTATGATTCATGAGTTCCCAAAGCACAGCCCAGACCAACTCATGCCGATCATTAAGCCGATTATTAAACTTCTCACTCGGACTGATTTAATTTTTGATGAGTTTCAAGCCTCTATTCATTATATCCAAATCTATGCCTCATTCATGGCTTCATATAATGCATGGTCTTGTGCTGTAAGACCTCTTCAACCACTTCATTAAAAACAACTCGATTTACTATATTTCGGATCAGAGTGAGAAACAACGAACTGCTCAAGTCCCAAGGCTTTAACCCACTGCTCATGAGACTTTTCATGGAACTAGTGACAGAAACACGGTCAAACTGTTTCCACACTTTTCACATGTCTCAAGTTCTCAAGGCAAAGTTGCTTCTACCCAAGAAGGTGCCGATTCATGTAGAAGTTTCTTTTATGCTCTTCGCTCCTTCATGAATTTCAGCCGAGCTCCACGAAAACATTGAACTGACTTTCGGGATCTTCCTTAAAAATTCAAGTGCCTTGTTGATGTTCGCGATTCAAAAGAAGTGATCTTCAGGCTCTGATCCCATGAAACACCTCAGCGCGGCCTTACGATCGGTCGGTCACTGAGCGAGTTAAAGGAACTGTGTAAGAAGAGGTTCAGAGGAATACCTGTAAGTCGACCAGCTGTGAATTGACTTTTGACCTCTTCGCTGACTTCTTTTGCTGAGGATAGGAAGAGTGCTCCTCAGAATGCCTTGGCTCGGGCTTCGTCGAGGCCCTTGGTGTTTTTGATTAACTCGAGACTTCTAAGGGTTGTTTGAGATGCTTGCCTTTAAAACTTCACACTTCAGAGCTTTTTGAAGAATCATCTTTTTCACTGCGAATTAGAGGCCGGGGTCTGCGACTACTTCTTGAGTTCTTAACGATTTTCAGTCTCTGGAAGGTACGACTGAATGTGGCAGAGAATCAATACCCAGTTACACTCCCAGAATCTCGGCTTTTGCCTGAAGATTACTTCCAGTTTCTCGCGTTTTAACAGTTGACTGATCAGACGACTTACCACTTGTTCGGTTTACAGCTATTATTGAAACTCCAAGGAGTTCGTTTACTGAAGTGGCCACGTCTGAGATTTCGATTTCAAGTTCCAGAAAATGATGGACTTAATTTTAATATATATATAAATACTTGAGAATGATGGTTTTATGTTTTAAAATTCTAAGAATTATCAACATCTTCATTGTTGATCTTCGAAAAAAATCTAAAAAATTATTTGAACTTCTTTTTAATCAGTAGAATAAACTTATTTGCCTGATTAGAAATGTGAGTTTAAGTATTTATTATAAGTAAGAAATTAAATAATGACTTGATAAATTTAGAGAATCAGTTTAACTTTTGAGTCTGTCAAGAAGAAGAAGAGAGAAAAAGAAAAGAACAAGAAAGGCTTCGGCAGATAGAACAAGAAAGGCAAAGAAAAGAATGAGAAGAACAAGAAAGACTCAGAAATTTAGAAGAGGAAAGACAAAGAAAGATAGAACAAGATAGACAAAGAAAAGAACAAGAAGAAAAAGAAAAAGCTGAAAAAGAAAAAAATGCTAAAGCTGGACAAGACCCGAGAGGTTTGAATAAATAGCATTTAACTCGAAAAGCCTTGAAGGAAAACAATATTATTTATCTATAAACATGAGTACTGGAAAAGATTATCCTCACAATAATCCAGAGAGGATTCAAGAAATCAAAATTACAAATGATGGATTATTTATGTTTGTTTGTATTTTTTATTTAGGTATGCTTTATCAGATTGTTGTTATTTTTCAGGCTAATTTACATATATATTTAACATAATAATCGATCAAGTCAATTTGTAATTCCTTTCTTTAGTTTTTTTAAGATTTATTGAACTTATATATTTTTTTTAATCTTTAGAGTAATTTAGAGCTTAGAACATATAATTTTTTTAAATTCAAAAAAAATTTGGTTAGCTAAGTATTTTTTTACTTCCTCTTACTCTTTACTTGACTTCAAAATTACTCAAGGTTAGGTTCATCTGGTTACGGTTAGCTACAATTGGAAAATACAAGATTTTTAATTTTTTTTAAAGGAAAATATTGAAAAACATCGGCTTCCTTAGGGCAATTTTGTATATTTTTAAAAACTAGGAATCCGTGCGATTTACCCATTATGAAACAAGAGCAGATTTGAATCTTAGGTTTAAGGAAAATTTAATGTTTGTCATAAATTTTGAATAATTATACTAATGACTCTAATCTATTATTCCAAATAAGGGAACTCATAATAAAAATTATCCGAAATTATTTTACCCAAGTTTAACATAGATAGAAATATATTAATCTTTCATAAATAAACTATCTAATCAATATCTTCTAAAACTAAAACTAATTGTTTTCTATGGGCAGTTCTAGCGAACCTTATCGCTTTTTCTTTGGTTATTTTATTCCAAAGCTCTTTCAAAGCTCTTAAAAACAGAACAAAATTTATGATGAACTGAATTGCTATTGTAGCTATGATTGAGTAAATACAGATTTGATCAATCATTTTAATATGAGAATGCTTATCAGTATACAAGCAAAAGCTGGAAACCAAAAACACAATAAAAACGCAGAATTCACCTAAAGATTGTGAAATCATCACGAGGTTCTCGTTAAAAGGTTTATAATATAAAAAGTAAAAGAGCACAACTACTGTGCAACCAACATTGATGTAAGCTTGATAAGCAGGGTAACTGTTCATGAAGATCTGAATAATTGAATAGGCAAGTCTTCTAATCAAGAACAACGGATAGTAAAGAGTTGTAACAACTCCTCTATCTTTCCAGAATTCATCATAAAGAGAAGCATAAACCATTAAAAATTCATCATCTTGAATAGACTGTGCCGAGTTTTTCATTGTAACAAAGAGAGCGAATGGACTGAAAAATGCTAAGAACTAAATAAATCTTACACAAACAACAACAGCCATGCACAGATAAAAGTACCCCTCAACTGGACTCAAAATTTCCTGAATATTTATTACTGCTCGTGCTTGAATCAAGCCAAAAATAGTTAATTCGAGATAAGACTCGATCCAGAACCTGATCAGTGTGTTGAACTTGTATTTTTGCTTATATTTCTGCAATTTCAATGAGTTTTTAAAGATAGTTGCAAGTATCACTGAGATGAGTGAGAGTATAACACATTGAACAAAAATAAGCCAGATTGAATCAGTATTCAGAACAATGACAGAAGTCTCGATTCCGAAGTCCAAAATTTCTTGATCAGGAACAGAAGTTGCATGGGAGTCTGAAATGAAACTCATCACATTAGGAATGATGTTATAGTCAATCATTGCAGTCGAGGTTTCTCTGAGTCTTCTCGAGTAAGGCACTGCATTTATCGGCATATAGGTGATTAGCTGAATCGTGTTAATCAATCCCCAGAGCCCAGCAGGATTTGACATCATGGCCATTCCCGCACTTGTCGTAACCACAGTTTGAATAAAAGGTTTCATATAAGATAGTTCAGAAAAGCTGTTTGTTTCATTTGGACGCATTTTTCCAAACAAGATGTAGTTGAAAAGCATTGAATTGTTTGCACTATACACGGGTCTTGTATTGATTATTAGTCGAGCCTCGATAGTTTCGTTGACTTGCACAACTCCTACTACAATAATTCTGTAAGAAGAGGAGTTCAGATTTTTCAAGTAAAAGTTGAATGGCTGACCGTCAATGATAAGTTCAAGGTCAGAATTTTTTAGTTTTCTAATTAAATACTCGTTAAAGGTCAAGAGAAGCTTATGATGAGTAATTACTGTAAGGTTAGAATAAAAGAATTTCTCAATACATTTGCTGCTATGTTTTTGGAATCCTTGAATGCAGGAACAGATACCGTTTTTTTGAGATGAATTTTCGGTGCAGTTTAAGCAATTTAAGTTTTTATCGCACTTGTCACAAAGGCTGTTGCAATTTACACAATCTTCAGTTCGGTTCTTCCAGCACAAAACTACACAATCTCCTTCCGAATTAAGCTCAGCAGCTGGGTCTTGACAGCTAGTGCATTCTTTGAAATTGGTACACGTTTTGCAAGTTGGTTTACACTTTTTGCAGGAGTCTTTCATTACAAGTTGGCTACTGTTCCAAAATCCTCTATTGCATATGCAACCTAAATCATCCCTTGGAGAGGCATTTTTGCTTTTGCAAGTCAAGCACTTAAGCTCACTGATACAACTTTTGCACTCATTAAAGCAAGTCTGACAGGAATTCTTATGAATTGGTTCATTATGACTCCAATAGCCAGACTTGCATTGGCACTTTTGTCCTACAATTTCTGTATTGTCGGAAATACACTGAAAACATTCACTATTGTTACAATCAGTACAAGCTGCATCACATGAATGACATAAATGACTATCATGGTCCATATAAAATCCTTCACTGCAAGAACATGAAAAGTTTATGATTTTAGCAGTTGTATCGAAACAGGATATGCAAAGATTGGAAGGGGAACAATTTGAGCAATGCTGTCCACATGGAGAGCATAAATTTGATGGTAATAGGTAATACCCTGATAAGCACACGCAAGATGAGCCTGATGGGGAAGCAAGTACGTCAAAGCATGAAGTGCACTCAATTGAAGATATACATTCTTTACATCCAGCTTCACAAGGAGCGCAATTTGTATCTGATATTTTATAGTAACCATTAATGCAGTTGCATCTTATGCCATCACTTAATGAATTTTGGTCTAAACAAGTTAAGCAACTATTGATCTCTGAACATGTCTTACAACCCAGGGCACAGGCTATACAAATATTAGCTGAACTAAAATAGAATCCATCTTGACAACTACAAATATTATCATTTGTTTTCATCATTGAGATGTCCCAACAGATGTCGCATAAATTAATTTCATCACACATTTTACAACCCTGGTTGCAAGGTAAGCAAGTGTTTAGATCAACACTATAAAATGAACCATCACTGCATGTCAAACACAAATCTGTTGAAGAGCATGTCTTACACCTTATATTGCAAGCGGCACACGTATAAGATGAATCAAGGTAATATCCTTCAGGACAGGTACACAAACCAGAATTTTTTATCATCATGCTATCCCAACATAAAATGCATGAATTTTCCATAATACAAGACTTGCACCCTGAGCCACACGGTGTACAAATAGTTGATGCTGAAAGATAATAGCCTTCTTTGCAAGTGCAAATTTCATTATTTTCGATCATGCTAATATCCAAACATTCTAAGCACAAGTCACTTTCTGAGCAAAGTTTACATCCAGAGTTGCATTTTGAGCATGTGTTTGAGCTGCTTGCATAATATCCATTGTTGCACTTGCATGAATTTCCAGAAATGTAGGCATTTGGGTCAATACAAGCCGTACAAGGATTGCTTGATTCACATTTAGAGCATCCTGTGCCAACGGAGCAGCAAGAGGTTGATGTGATTAAAGGAGGGACTCCATAGTAACCACTCATACAATAGCATATGCCAGAGCTTATAAAAGTATTCGCGCTTTTACATGTTAGACATTTTCCTGTCATATCGCAAGTATTGCAATCAGAGTTACAACATTGGCCGTTGGTGCTGATGTAACCTGAGTTGCAGGTGCACGAAACATTAGTTATTGTATATGGAGAAGATAGCATTTGCTGATAACATGTGTTAGACACTCGGTCATATCCACAAGTATTAGTTGAAGTACTGCAGTAGTACTGAGTTGTAATAGAGCATCCATATGATGATGAGCTACATGAGTTCCCATAAGATTCTTTCGAGGGATCCATAACAGTTGGTAGACAGCCGGTTCCAAGGCCATCATCATCAATGACCGCAGGTGAACATAAGTTGCAAGTTCCAGGAACTATGCAAGTTATTCCTGAACTACTCATAAATTTAGAGTAATTAATAGTTTCAGACGTGATTATATAATTCCAGACAAATGCGTTAACTACTGTAAATTCAGTAGAGAAAAAAGTCCCAACACCTGTATGAAATCCAGTTGATGATTGCGTGAAACTGTTGGTCAGAGCTACTTTTTGATCTTGATTTATAAAAGCCCTAAAAGTTACTCCATCATAAGTTAAGACTACAAGTGACCAAACTGAAGCAGGAAAGCTGTTAGCAGGACCATCTAAATTATTTGCAACTCCATTATCTGTAACATGTATGTAGACTGAATCAGTTGATGATTTTCTTCCTAAATGATATCTATATATATTATTTCTAGTTCTGAAGAGTAATCGGTATTGTGAATCGCTTGGCATCACCCATGATAAATAAGAGACGCTGATTGGTAAATTCAATTCGTATGGGGCTTCTATTCTACTGTCCTGTTCCATCAAATAGACACCTCTATCTGTTGACTTTATCTTTGATGCAACTAAATTGTTAGAGCCATGGTTGTTATTACCTGAGTAATCCCAAAATTTTTGCCCAAAGTTGATGCTGAACCTATATTCTACTATGTTTGAACTAACCTGAAGAAAGATTAGACTTAAAAGCAACATTTATATATCATCAAATTTAATATGGACAAAGCAAGACTGAGAAGTTAATTCCTGTTGATTTTAATTTTGAATAATTAGTAGAAGGCTTGCTTAATATCTGAATATGATAGATAAATAAAGTTTTTTATCGTTTCACATGCATTCTTCTGAGGTCTTAACTTCTTCATCAAAGCATATGTTTTTATTAAATTTTATTAAGTTTGTCAAGTTCTATATTAACAAAATTCGGAAGACTTAATATTTACATGAATTTTCAAATATAAAGGGCATGATATCTGAACAGTTTTCTTTATTATGTTTTGTTATCTCAAACGTTGTTTAAATGTATGCTTCTAAAACAGCGAAATCTCTCGATTTTCTAGATCTATTTAAATGTCAAAAATTTTAATTTTTCAGCATAGTTTACTCGAACCTTCATTCAACTCTGGCTGTAATTGATAAACACCCAAAACTCGTTTGATAATATTAGAGTTCTTACTTAGTTACTTTATTAATAATATGAATATATGCTCTCTTTAATCAACTCAAGCCAAGGGTTTCAATCTTTATTATGTTCTAATTGCACTTAAATCAAATTTCGACTTAGACAGGTAAACTTCTTATATAAAATCCTTCATCTTTTCAATGTGAGATCCTTGACAGTAGTAGAAACAACCAACTCAGTGAAGTTTCTCATACGATTATAAGGATTAACTTCGCTGATCTCTTTCTTAGCAATCGGAGGGCAGAAAGTTTTCAGCGAAATATTTAGAAAGTTTTAGGATTTTTCCAAATACGTCTTGCATTCCTCTAAAAGTTAGCTTATAATTTCTTGAGTTTGCTTTGAATCTTTCAAGTTCCCCTTTTAACATGTCAGGTTCTTGAATCAAGACCATATAGTTCTCTCCTGCTCTTAAGTGGCCTTGAAAACCAATTCTTGTTCTTTTTACTTATTTAAAACCCTTCCTGTGTCTTTAAATGTTGCTGAGCCAGTTCCAAGCCGATCGACTTGATGGAAGACTTCTTCTACCTGAAAAAAAAAAAACTGGCATCAAATCGAACTTGCTTCGTCTTCTTGAGGCAGAGACATTTTTTCTGTGAAGAATTTGAAAAAAATTATACCAACTAGTTATAATGTGAAGTTGCAAGGGCTCTGCATTGTGGTCTTGCAGATTTTTGTCGAGATGTCCGACATTGTGTTGGTCACGGTTTCTTCGAGGTCGTCTGAAAGTAATCGCGTTGATGAAATCTCACGATTTCTTAGGAAGTTTTTGATTTGGTTGAAGATGAAGGCGACGTTCCAGGTCTTTGTTGAGTTATTTCTTCCATTGTTTTTGACAAAGATTTTGATTTTAGACTTTATGAATGGAATTTAGGATTGAACTTGGGATATCAACCACAATTAGCCTAATAAATATAAAATTTCCTTTATTTTTCTGAAATTAAAGGAAGCCTTCAGCTTTTTTAATTAGTGGATTATGGTTTAGGAATTTTAATATGAAAAAGTATTTTTCTAATGAAGTTTTCTTTGAGTTCAGTTTATTTAGTCTTGTTTTATTTTATGAGTGATTTAGTTTATCCAAATAGGCAAAACTTTACTAAAATTTGAGCATTTCTTTGGTAAATTAAATTCTTAATAATATTATGGACGATTTCTATGATCATATGCCTTTTCACTGCTTTGATGTCGCATTAAGACAACAATTTTTAGCTGAGCATTTCGATCCTAATAAAGTTACAAAACTCTTGAAAGCTGAAGACGAACTTTTAAAATGGTCAATCGGAAAGGTCTTTCCTTCTGGAACATGCTTCGTATTTTGTAAACCTAGAGGAATAATACACATTGGAAATCAAAGAGTGATAGCATTCGGGCTAACAAATTTCCATGTGGCCTATAATTTAGTAACAAAAGAGAAAAGCCATGATATGTTTGTATCTTTTGATCCTGACATTTACTTTTATGATGATTCAGATAATATTGTGACGAGTTTTTCCTGTAGTCCAGTACTTGAATTCCAATCAAAACTTAGTTCAGTGCAAATTTCAAACCACTTTAAACCATACTGCTTACCTAATGACGTCGCTGTATTGGCAATATTTCAGTTTAATCAGTTTTACAAACCAAAGGTACCTGACTTTGATAAATGCTTAGACTTTCCAGTGCTAACGATTGCTGATAAAGAAGAAGTTCGAGATTATGAGTTGAAAAATGTTCTTATTTCAGGATATCCCACAGGAAGTCGTGATATCAATTATATGCTACCTGAAAGCATAGATATCATAGACCTGGACTCAAAAATAAAAGAAGGATTCCATAATTTCAAAACTCAAGTTATTTCGGAAGGCCTGCTAAGGTTATCAGAAACAGGATTAGCAGAGCTTGAACTTTCTTCTACATCGGGAATGTCGGGCTCTCCAATCATGACAGGGTCTTCCTTAGGATCTAAAGTTCTAGGGATTTACTGTGGAGGGCCTCCATTAAGTGGCCAAGCTGAGCTGATTCAAATGGTAAGAAATCTGATTAATAAAGACTATGAAAAAGCGTATCAAATTTTCTTAAGCTTACCATTTGAAGATCAAAACTGTTATTCTTTTATTGAGGCTTTCAAAGAGTTCAAAGTTCTGGTTTTGATGGTTTTTTATCTTGTTAGTCCTGAAGAAATAAAAGAATTGATTGACAAAAAATATCCAAAAATAAAGAATAAAATTATTAAAAGAAGATTATCGGAAAAAAATGTTGATAATTTAGTGAAACGAATTACCAACTCAGTTGAAAGTTTGCTAGTGAATACAGTTGGAAATTATGAAGACAAAGAAATTTTTTTTTATAATTCCGGGATATCTGCAGAATGCGACGTATTTGATCATATTAGGAATATTAAGTTACTGCTTGACACATTAACGTCTGACTTTGATTCTGAAGTACATTTGGAGGCATTTTTATTGAACTATCTAAACTTACCTAAATAAGTTAGCAGATTAAGTATAAGAATCCATCATAAATTCTAATTATTTAACCAATTATATACTTTGATTATGTCATTCTTACAATACTCTTATCAAATAATTAATATTTCCATATATAAATTCGATTTTTATACCTAATAATACTTAAAATTTATTATTAAAACTCAAGCTATTCAAGGAAGATGTAGTTGGAGTATAGAGTGATGAGGAAGAGGTTAGTGACCCATAAAATCAAAAATATCATAATCATAATTATTTTTATGTTCTTATAGATTTTTCTTGATAAATTAAAAATTGATTAAAACTTAACATAAATCATTTTTTATTAATTTAATACGGAGTAGTACCTTATTCAAAGTTTATATAGAATTGAGTAATTCGTAATTAAGCTAATTTAATGATCGATTGATCAATATCTTTTATGAAGATGTCCTTGATTACTACCTAGTTTAGGCAAGGAGATGGATATTACAAGATTTATATAAATCAGCAGATTAATTTTATAAAAAAATGTAAAAAACTAACTAATAGGATTTATGATTTGATTAATTCCAGAAAATATAAATAGTTCCAAGCATTATCGTAAAAGGAAATGTATTAAAATTAGTTCATCATCTAAAGATTAGATCAAGTGAAGTTAATAATGAATATTTTTTAGCTGTCAAACTATACTCAATACCTATACAATCATTAGATTCAGAATTATAGCCATAAATTACAAGCCAAAAAAAATCCTTGTTTCTTAATAAATTAATAAAATTTTCTAGACAAAATTTCATTTTCAATAAATAACTCGAGATTATTTTTTGTTAAGTAAACAATTAATGTTTAGACCATATTATTTATATCATATTCATAGATGAAATAAAATTTAAACACTTAATAAAATAATTATTTCAATTACCGTTTATGATATCGGTATGCACCTTATAAACTTTGAGTGCTAATTACTTTTTATAATTTATTCGTTTACTTGAAGATTATATAAACTTATCGATTTAATTAATGCTATAAAATGAGTGAAAATTAATCCATTTAGTCCAAGCGGTATAGTAAATGTAATTTCAGATTTCAATAAAGACTAATCTTGTATATTAGAAATATATTCATTTCAATCAAATATAAATTGGATAAATAAATTACGTATGTTCAATCCAACCATTTCAACTAATACCCTTTAATTTCCTAAATAACTAACTAAAAGACTTATTTTTTCTTCAATGCAAGAACAGCATAATCATAAAATGGTGCAATCTTGGATTCTTTAAAAAGTCTCATAAGTTCCTGATTGATTTCATCAATTAAATCAGATTTCCCAAATTTTCCAAGATACTCCCAAAGCATTCTTTCATTTAAAGCACTATTAAATTCATAAACACTGCTTATAAATTTTTCATAGTTTTTATGATTCTTATATTCAATGAAATAAGGACTTATACTTTTGCAATACTTATATTCTATAATTTCTGCTTGGTTTGTAATAGAATCTATAACAGTTTCGATCTCATCAACACTTAGATAGCAAACATTACAACTAATTTGAAGACATTCCTCTTTTGTAAGTAATCCTTTCTGCATGCAGTTGTAATAAGCTTGATCAGTTATATTAGTATATGAGGGAATATCCGTAACTTTCGCACATATAAGTATAAATGCAAATCCCCCAGGGCGTAATTCTTTTAGCCTTATTTGCATTAAATTTTTCATGTCTATTAATCCTTGTTCTTGAATTTTTGAATGATAGAAATGATAATCTTCTGGCATATGCTCTGGATTCTTTGATAAGTAGTGGAGACTGAATGCAGAGTAGCATATATCAAGGTAATCATTTTCAAATAATTGTTTGTAGAACGACTTGCCAATAATTCTTGGGTTGATGAAATCATATTTAAGGTATGAATCTGGTTTTGATTGAAGACTTTCGAAGAAGTTATTCCAATTATTTCCGGGTAAGTCACAATGATAAAGATTTACTGGAGAGTCACTCGCCCTTTCAGGCATATATTTTGAAAAAAAATTTCCAAAAAATTTAATAGAATTCGCACCTTCCGATGAACCAAAATCGCCAATATTAACCACTTTCTTTTCAAAAGCGGGCTGAGTTATCTTTGCAAAATGATGAAGCCAAAGCATATTTTCTACTTCTGGCCAATATGACTGAAGATTATAGTTCTTGAGTCCAAGCCTCTGAAAAGACATTTATATGAATGCAAAAAAAATTTAATTTCAAATAGAAACTTCCACAAGAATATTTATTAAACTAATACAAAACAATCAGATTAATTAGAACATGAAATGACTATCATACAAAGAACTACATAAACATCCTATTATACCCATTCCAACATAAATTTGATATAACTGTCATTTCTTCTGTAAAAATTTCCAGGAATTCCACCTTAGGCACATAAAAGTCTTTTAAACAGGAATTTACACTCCCTGATGATAGGATCTTTCAAAAATGCAATCAATACTTTATACCTGTTAAATATTTAAATCTTGATAGAGAAACTCTTTACTTATACTCAATAACTAAACTTAAGGAAAGCACTACTGTTTATTGTTTAATAAAATTAGATTTCTCGACTGTCTCTGTACAGATAAAATTTTATACTTGAATATTTTTATTATTATACAATAAATACTAGAATTTCATTTTCCTTATTTGATCTAAGATTATGTTTTTAAATTTTCGATGATTCAAAACTTTAAAATACATAATACATTGATATACAATAATAGTTTTTAGATTCTAAGACTAAGTTTTAATTTAAGACTATTTAAACTTTTATATGAACACATGATATATTAATATACAATAATAGTTTTTAGATTCTAAGACTAAGTTTTAATTTAAGACTATTTAAACCTTTGATATGCACAATATAATTAATCTAAAATAATTAGTAAGAGAGAAATTTATAATTTACCTTGCTAATCATAAAATATTATCTAATACTCTGGTAGTTGACGTATATTTAATATGATCCTAATTACTTAATCTTCATTCCCGTCTAAAGTATTACAAATTTCACCAAATGGCCCTTGAGCTTTACAATGTGAAAAATGCTGTGAAAAATGCTGTGAATCAGTGATTCCAACTCCACAATTCAAGCAAAAGTTATTCTTTCCTCTACATATTTGAGAGAAGCACTTCATGAAATTGCACCCATCGATTTTTTCACATATGACATTGCAATGAGGGCACTTTTTATAGCCTAAACTAGCTGCAGCTTGTAAAAATTCATTATTTCTTTTTATATCCTCTTTCAGTTTGAAGTCCGCATTACAAGTGAGTCCCTTATGAGGGTCATCTCTGCACTTCGGACACTTTTCAATTCCACAGCAAGGACACTTAATAAACCAAATTTTCTCATCCAGGAATTCGAAGTACTCGCAATCGTTTCCATTGCACCTATAAAACACAATATTTTCTTCATCCTTAGGAGCAAAGGCTCTATTTCTGAACCTTTCAAATTTTTCATAAGTTCGTAGATCAATGAGATATTTGATTATCGGTATATCTATCGGCATAGCGCATTCAGGGCATGAGATATCAGCTTCTGTTACCCTTCCTTCGTCAATTGCTAATTTTACGTGTATAGACAAGCATTCCTTGTCATATCTGTGGTCACATTCAAGAGTAATACTTTCATCTACTCGATATTTTAAAAAGCACAAGCCACACACGAACTTAGCTGGTCTCTCTTCTTCAAAGTCATTAAGTATCTTCTTGAAAGCTTCTTCTCCTCCAAAGGCATTTAGAATTATATCTTCACTTATATATATGTTGCAAAGTTTGCATTTTGTATTTAAATATAGTGCAAGGTTTTTATTTGAATTCTTTACTAAATTCTGTAAACAGGAGGGTTTGCAGCTGATATGATTGCAGTTTAACTTGATTACTTTGTCTTGATTTTTTTCCTTTATGTGCTCGCCGCACTGATCACATGGCTTAGAATTAATAACAATCTGAATCTCCAGATTAAGATTTAGTTTTTTTAGGTAAAATGATAAGCCTTCTATGTATTTTTTGAATTGGTTCTGATGAGTTATCTCTATTGAGTTTTGAATCATGCTTCTAAGCCTTTCGAAATGGAGTAGAATCGCTTCCTGACTATTTTCCATTTTATTATCTATAATTTAGATATTGCCTTGTAATTCAATATGGATTGAGCATTCAATGTTTATTAAGCAATTAATTAAATAAATAGCTGTTAATGATCTAATTCTAAACTTCAAAATCAAATAACCAAACTAAGTAACCCAATTATAAAAATCATAAAAAAATTCTCTAATTACTACTTGATAATTCAGAAATTTCAATTTTATCATTGAAAATCTTTTGCCTATTTTTAAATTCTGGAAGATCTCCTTTAATTGTAGAATTTCTGTCATTGCTCCTCAATTTCCTCTTCCTCTGTTTTTTTGGTGTCCCGTTGAATGACTTTGTTAGTTTAGTTGATTGAAAATTCAAAGTACATTGAAGCGAGTCAAAATCAAGAAAAGTAACATGAGCGCTCTGTGATCCACTCCGTTTATTTTTATTCGACCCTATCTGATTAACGGATTTATTCGAACTCAAACTACAAAGAAACTGAGAATTGATACAAGCCTCTGCATCTAAAATCATCTTTTTCAGAAAACAATAATCAGGGTTTTCTTCAAATCTCAAAGCTTTAACATAAGTAAAAATTTGCATAAATTGACTTGGCAGGCCTTTACAAATTTTTTCACAAGGTATTCCAGTCTTTGTTTTCAAGACCTTGTCAATCAATCCATGTTTAACTTCACTATCCCAGGGCAGCTTCATGGTAATAAGATAAGCAGTGATGTAAAACCAAGACTCAATATCATCTCTTCTGCTGTAATCAATTCCTCTCATAGCATTCACCGAACTAAACCTAAGATTTCCTGATGTACTGTGACCTTCTGAGTACTTATGATGAATTTTCGATGCCGGGTCTCTGAACTTTTTACATCTTGCGAAATCGATCAAGTATATCACAAGTCTTGCTTCATCAAAACCTGTCATCAAGTTGCTAGGACTCAAGTTTCGATGGACAAAGCTCACACTGTGCATGGCTTCAAGACGACAAATTAATTGAAAAGAAATATCTAAAATCACTGAAAATGAAAAATTCGAACTTTCTATACAGTTCTTTACTGGCTCTTTTAGAAGACTCATCATGATGTAACTTCCTGTACCTGATAAACCTGATGAATGAAGCTTGGGAAAGTGGTTTAATTGATGAAGAGCGGAATATGCATCGAATTCTGATTGGAAGAATTTTTGGTCAGAAAAATAGCACTTTAATGCTAAAGTCTTTGACCGTTTTAAGTCTAAAACTTTGTAGACCCTTGCTGAGGATGATTTTGATAATTCTTTTTGGACTTTGTAACGATTTTTGAACAAGCTTCCTAATTCCATTTATATCAGAGTCCTAAAACTAATTATAAATATTTAATAGTTTTAGAGATTTTTGAGTTTCAGTGCTTAGAACTGCCTTTACTTCCTAATAAACTGACCAAATAATAATTTTCAGTCTTTTGCATTCGCATTCATTGAAATAATATTCTAACATAAAAATCGACACTTAATTTATTCATCCTTTTTATTCATAAGTCCATCATGACGATAACTAAAAACCCAAAAACTCTAAAACATCGTAAAAAATTAAAATACCCAATCATTCCATCTCTTATCCTCTAAACAAAACTCAAAATCCCTCCAGTAGATAAATCAATGGAAAAATCAACCCGAGAGCTCGAATGGTTCGACTTAGAAATCCGCACTCGCGAACTAATTCATCAACAGTTAGACCCAGTTCTATCAAAAGCTCGAGAAGACCGAGAAACCGTATCAACACTGAAGAACTACGCAAACAAATTAGAAAAACGAGTGCACGAGCTGGAAGTGGCAGTTTTAGGCGACAAGCCTCAAGAAACAGTGATCGCTAGTTTATTCGAACTCTGCGCGACAATCGAAGGACAACGGAAAAAAGACGTGATAAACTTCGAACAAGTCTCAAACCAAATCAACGAAAAAATCAAATCAATCAACTTTTCATTGGACAAGATCCAAGAAGACCTGACCTGCATCCACACAACTGAAAAAACAACAGAAAAAGAACTGGAAAGAATCAACCAGATCTTCGAGGAAAACAAAAAAGTGATCATTGAAGAAATTGCTAAACTTGATGAAAGATTCAAAGAAATGAATTCAGTTTACCAGGATCTCGCTGTGAAAGCTGAAGAAAGGTCAGTTCAGGCCATGAACAAGGCACAGACGAACAACTTGGAAATAGGAAACTACAAACGAGAAGTCGAAAACATCAGAAAACAAATACTTGAAGCGCTTACCAACATTCGCGAAGTCAAATCAAACAAACTTGAAGAAACTGATTTCACAGCTTCGAATATCTTGATGGAGGCAAAGTTTTTAAAGGTCAGTGAAGAGATCAATAAATTGAAAGATGAAATCTATCATCGTGATCGATTCATTGATAAATTTTTACCACTTCAAACAGTGACTCTCGTCTCGGACTACATGCATTATGCACTTGACCCTGTTCATCGCAAGCGTTTGGCAGAGTTCGAAAGTATGACTCTTCAAATTTTAAATAATTCTGCAATAAGTGGAGAGCCGATTGACTCTAGAAGTATCAAAGCTGAGAAAATTTTAAATGACATGAAACATGTCGAAGAAAGGAAAGTTAAACTTCTGACAGAACATAAGGAAAATGAACCTGAAGTGAAACCGGTTAAAGTCCCGAAAGTGAAAAAGGAAGAGAAAAAAACGGAAATTCAGCAGATTTATAATAATATTGGAGCTGATTTGAAACAAGTGGAAAATTTGATTAATGAAAAAATATTGAATTTAAAGTCTTCACTGCTGAAAATCATTCAAGATGAGGTAAACCAAAAACAAGAGGCGAATAGAAATTACTTCAAGGCCATCATCGACCAAAACAACACCCTGCTCAACCAGGTTCTTCTCGAGTCAGAGAAAAGTCATAAAGACATCAGGAAAGAACTGAATCAGTTAACCAAAGATTCGATAAAAGATCGAAGTTCTATTGAAGAATTCAAAAAGGCTTTGAAGCCTGTCGAAGTTGCGCAAACTTTTTTAACTAAACTTGTTGTTTGTCTTGTTGAAAACGCTCAAATTGAACAGGCTCTGCAAGCGCAGGAAGAAGAAGATCGACAGAATACGGTCGCGAATTATGATAAAGATTGTCAGAATGATATGGCTTTGAATCGCCCTCATCCAACTCCTGAACCTTATCCGGGACTACCTTCGACTTTAAGTGTGCAGAAGAAGTGCCTTGGATGTGGAGGGAATTCCACTTTGCTTTCAGGAGTTAAGACAACTATGATGTATAAGCCTACTCCATTAATCTACAGAAACAAGAAATTCGAAAGAAACACTTTAATCAATTTCCGAGGAAAAATGGTAAAAGACTGTTGGGAAAGTGTCAACAACTTCATTCCCTGGAAACAAGAAGACATGGAAAACCTGGTAAGTGAGACATACAAGAACTTCAAACCCGAAGAAGACTCAAGTGTCCTTCCAGTTTTAACTTCAGCGACAAGAACTCGGAGTTACCACCATCGTAAAATGAAGTCTTATAAAGGGAACTTGTAATGGTCGTTAATAACTTAGATGAAAATTTTCATGAATTGGAAAAAATTAACTATCTTTCAGTTTTACTTGGATTCAGAGTATTCAATCGCTTTCTTCTGCGAACCTCCAGGATGTAGTCATAGTTGAAGTACTTGGAATCGTGAAAACTTGTTGATGAAGGAAACTTCGAAATCGGGTAGTTGCCTTGATGGTTTAATCTAAGTGGTTCTTTCATAACTTGCGAATTCCGTTTCGAATTGTTTACTGTCAGTCCTCGGGCTTCCTTTTCTGGGACTGTCTTGTGCAAACTTGTCAGGGAATCGTTTGAATAAGGAAGATTGTTTTTTACTCTTGTGGAGTAACCTGAAAGTCTTTCACTTAAACTACCGCTTATAACGATGCTGCTGCCTAAGGAACTGAATGGAGTGGAGTAGTCTTTGTATATTTGATTGTCTTTTATCACTTTCGATATTGGAGTGAAGTTACTATTTGAGAGGTAAAGACTTGGGTTCATTTTATTTGGATTTATGGTTATTTGAATGGAAATCGTATTTTGATCGGAATTATTGAAGGGATTTTGGCTTAAATGATAAAAATGTTCAAGATTTTTACTTTCTCAGAATATCTCATAGTCCAAGTATTTCTTGAATTATTTCAAATGGTTTAAATTAAGTGCATCAGAAGTGAAATAAACTAATTCCCTCTTTAATAAAACACTTAAAAATCATCAAAACTTTTGCGTTTATTTTAAAAATAACTATTATAAGATTTTGCAATGTTTTTCGTAAATTAATAAGAAGAATATGATTCTCCGAAATAATAATGACTTTGAATAAAACTTGATTCTTAATGTTCAGAATGAATCAGATATTCACTCACCCTTTTAGACCAAGGACATAATTAATATCATGGGATGCTCGTGTTCTTATCTTCCAGAAGGGGAAGAGCCCATCAAGTTCGACTCGATCAGGTTCAAAGTTTTGATCACAGGACTGAAAAAAGTAGGAAAGACCTCGATTTTGCAATCAGCCTGGTGGGACAATCCTGAAAAACTACAAACAAACAGCTGTCTCTGCTATAGTAAAAAAGTAAACATCCGCGGGAACTCTGCGTTCATTGACATCTGGGACAGTGCATTAGTTTCGTCAACTTATTTCGTTGATATGAACATTTTAATACTTGTTGTCGACTTGAGTAATTCTGAATCGTTGAACATTGACATGGAAAAAGTGAAAGGCTTCAGCAATAACATTATTGTGGCAGGAAATAAATTCGATATCTCTCAAGGAGAAAATTTCAGATCCGCCAAGCTCCTCGCAAAACAGCTTTCTGGGTTCTTTGTGCCGATATCGGTAACAAACGGGTTTGGAATAAAAGATCTTTGGGAACTCGTGATATACTTAATCAGCAGCTAACTGGAATAAATAATACTTCAGTTTAGGATTCAGAGGATAAGTATTCTTCTCATAATTTTTATGAAATCAATGAATTGAAGGAAAAATAATTCGTTCATCGTTATTCAAGCAGTCTCAATAGAAAAATTTCGACTTTTGCCAAAAGTTAAAAAACCTTGAAATCATTAAGATCTTTCAAAGATTTGAACTTTTAACAAGAAATAAGATCATGATTGGATTATTGACTTTTATTGAATTAGCTTATAATAAAGAAACTTGATATGGGAAATTCTTGCAGTTGTTTGGGATGTCCAAAGTCTCCACCAGATGATCAGAACATGGTCCTAGAAGATGTCACAAGTCCAACTTCTTTTGACCGACGCACATCTTTTGACAGAAAAACCATCGATGAAGAGACCTTGAAATTTTTAGGAGTGCTGATAAATCAGCGACACCCAAGAAAATACGAAAAAGGCACAGTTAAAATTTCAACTTTTTAGCTGGATAGATAAATAATCGATTAATTACATAGTTCTTTATTCCAAGTATCTAATTATCATCATAATTACTGTCTAACCTGAATACGATGCTTTTACTACTATTTTATCAGTGCTCTTTATGAGTTTCTCTCGTGCTAACACCCGACCCATTCTGCGGGTACTCAACAATTAAAGGAAACAAATCAAAAGCATCCATAAGCGACTTCCTCGGCTTTCCAATCACATTTTGCGCATCAATTTTCCTCTGCCTTATTCTTTTCCTCCCCTTCCTCTGAAAATTAGGAGAAAAAACATGTGGGTTGATCCTGACCGATTTCAGCTCATCTCTTTGCTCCATCCACTTCTGTTTACACTCTTCCTGGTCAAGATTAATCAAAAAGTGCCTGCAGTGAATAGCGACATGACCAGATTCCTCACAAATGTAACATTTTACTCCAAGTGAAGTATAATCTCCATCTTCACATTTCTTCTGCATTCTTTTCGTCATTTCTTGCATTTCTGGGAACTTTTCAAGCAAACTCAAGAAGTTCAGCCTGATAAGACTGAGCAAGTCGACGAATTCAACACATCTGGCCGAAGCGCATCGATTCGCTCCAGTGAAAAAAGCGATTTCTCCGAAGAAGTGTCTTGAAGAGAGTTCTTTGAAGACGCTGCTCGTCTTCAAATGGAAAATTTTAATACGTCCGCTGACGACGAAGTAAAGTTTTGAGCTGATTTCGCCTTCTTGAAAAATTGTATCAAAAGGCGCGTAGGTCTCGTTTTCAAGGGTTCTGGTCACCTGGGCGATGAAGTAGTCTTCGTAGTCAGTGAAACCTGGACATTCTCTGATCACTTTCGCGTTGATCAGCGAGTAGATCTCATCTCGAAGAGGCTCTGAAAGAAGGTTCAAGACTTGTTTTTCATCGAGTTTCTTTTTTTTTTTCATTTCCCAGATATAGTCCAAATATCTTCGAACTCTCAACTGCAGGTCTTTCGCGAGTCCTTTTTTTTTCATATAAGAGTTCACTGCGACCACTTGTTCCCTGTAAGAGTTTTCTGAGGCGTTTTGTTTGCTGATAAGAGAACCGATGCTGCCGACGGTGTAGGCGAAGACTCCACTGGACATGATCATCGTCATCATGGTGAACATCTTCTCGTTTAACGTGATGGGCGTGATGTCCCCGTAGCCGACAGTGGCGATGGTTGTGAGTGCCCAGTAAAGAGAAGTGATGTACTGCTCGTAGTTTGACTTGTCGCGGATCCCAACACTGACCACCCAAGATATCGGGTGGGTTAGGGAGTCTTGGTAACCGATGAAAAACCAAAAACATGCAGTCCAGTGAGCAATGAAAAAAACCATTGATAGAAGTCGCACAAATACGAAAAGGTTCGCCAGGGTGTTACTTGCTATGTAATCCTCGATTTTTATTAGGATTTTTTTTAGTTTCGCTAGTCTTAATAGACGCATTATTCTTAAAAATCGGAAAACTCTTAAAATTTTTAATACTTTTGTTCCTGAAGGCTTCTGGTCTGATGGAGATTTTGCTTGAAAACCTTCCATTAGCCATTCATAGGGAAATGTTGAGACAAAATCGATCCAGAACCAGAGTTTGAAGTATTGGATTAGGATTAGTTTTCGCTTCATTATTAGAGTTCCTTTGTAGTAAAAACCTGTGTTTAAGTTGACAATTATGTCGATCATGAAAATAAAAGTCAATAGAATGTCAACTACAACCATTGAGTAAGGGTATTCGTCGTTAAAGCAGATGAAATAAGGGACTGTTAGAGCTTGGTAAATTATCATTGCTAGTAACATTATATCCCATCCTAGACGCGCTGGAGCTTCTGGATGGAAGACTATATTTGAACAGAACTTACGAGTTGCCACAAGAGTTGAACTTGAATGATAATACTTTATAGTACCTGTGCGCATTTCTCGGTTAAGCCTTTCATGTGGTGGTCTCAATGTTTTTTCTGGATTTACTTTAACCATATAAAGTACTATTTAATGGGAAGTGAAAATTGATAAGTTTTAAGCGAGTTATTTATTTATGCTAAAATAACCATCTTCTAAGACCTTTCCATTCAAATCACAATTATTCATCAAATATCTATCTAAATTAACTATTAATCCCTATCTTTTTTCTTATCAGAGTTTTTCATCAAAATGATCAGAATCCTAACAAATATTCCAACAGCGTCAATAAACATCATCAAAGAATCCTTATAAGAATCAAATTCTCCGTTATTCTCACATCTATTGATCATAATCTGAGTATCAACAAAGACAAATCCGGCCATAATGAAGAGTCCAAGGTACAAGTTCACATTGAAAAACAGAGAAGTTCCAAATCCGAATAAGGCTGCCAAACTCATTAAACACAAGATGTTAAGTGCAGTCATCAGAAAACCTGAAAGATACAAAGAATGTCTTCTGTCAGACCAAAGAGCTGCCAATGAGAAGCTGACGAACACTCCGAAAGTTGACAAAAGGGCAGTCACCAAGATGCTCGGGTCAATAAAAAGTGATAATTCGATCAGACCTCCTAAAGACATACCTTGCAAAAGCCCGAAACCTAGCAAAGCTGAAAGTCTTCCAATCGACTTTTCACTTGATAAGGAAACATATATCAAAAGCATAAAGCCTAAAAATGATGTTCCTCCATTTCCGTACCCGTACTTTATGTTCAAAGCCACTCCGGCTGCACAACTTCCGATCAGGCAGGCGAGGAGCTGGTAAACTTCTGAAAGATGGGATTTAGTCCTTGCGCTTATTTTGGTAAAGCGGAACACATCTGATGCCTCGAATTGTTCACTGAATATAGACATTTATATCCATATTGTCAGAATGGTACGTGGAATATTCTAACTTGATATTGACGAGAAAAAGAATGGGGTTTTTTAATTGAAGTCGAAGAAATTCAAAGGGAGAGTTTAGATTTTTATTTTTAGAGAGTAGAAGGTTTTTATGAGGAGATCTTATGTATTTTATGGGGTTTAGGTGGTTTTTTTTTGAGAGATTTGGTTTGGGACATTTATAAAAACTTTAGAGGTAAAGAAATAGTGATTTATTTTGATGCTGATAGAAATTTAAATTGTTTCGATAATTACGATCTGGTGCTTAAAAGATTATTAGTTAGGTAAATTTATGCCTGGATTAATAATTGTATTTACTATAAAGAATTATGATCAATTGTATCTTCATCAAGAAGATAGAATAATAAGTTAAATTCATCAATACTAAAATTAGGGATGCTATTTAAACTCTTGACTATTTTACTTAAATAGTTGCTGATTAATTTTTTACCTTACTTGTAAACACAATTCTTTCGTTTATACCAAACTTTTTATAGTTTTTCATTATTTCAAATGAAACATCTAAATTAATAATTTCGAATAACTGATTACATTTTTTACAAGGGTGTTATTGGGTTTATATATCGATAAAATATTTCTAGTTCTCTTAGCTCAATAAACCTTTAATTGAATTTCAATCGTAATATCAATTCCTGATCTATTTCAAATATCAGAGTGCTGATCTATAATTTTCTTTGATCAATATATTTTTATTTGATTTTCATCTCTTCTTTGTTTATATAAGATACAGGCTTTTAAAATAAAATAGTTATTTTCTTATATCTACATCAGTTCAGGTCTTATGAAAGTCAATTCAAATCCTTAGTAGATATTCCTTCGCGAACAAAGAATTAGGGGTAGAAGTCTTTTGAGAAGAAATATGATGAGAAATTATAATATTTGAAGTTTATTGATTGTAAAGATCTTGCAGAATCATCAAATTTCTTCTGGATCTCAGATACAGGAGGTGCCAAAGTCTGAGTTTAAACTCCTGGGAATATTCGATGTTGAAAAAATATCTCTACTTACGACTACTTGAGCATGATCCCTGATAGAAATAATTAAATAAACCATTTTTAATCACCAAAAGCAAACTTTATTCTCAAGAAAGTTGAAAGACGATCTATCTCCCTCATATCAACAAGCCAAACATTTAAAAACTCTGATTTTAGTTATCTTAAATAACTCTCTCATTTTAATGCAATGAATACTTTAGCTAAATTGTTGAATTATTAAACACAAATCTTTCCAATCAATTTCACCATGTGTCTTATTAGATTCAATAAGAAATCGAAGTTCATTAAATTCAACTGAAAAATTCTTTGATTCTTTTAGTAAAATTTTTACCTCATTAAGATAGAAATTCTTGATTTCACTTCTTTCACCAGCCTCATCTTCAAAAGATTGAATGACTTCAACAACTTCCCTCAGAAGCTTGATTTTTTCAAGAGCATCACAGTTTTGAAAATAAGAAGCTGATGTAATCAAAAATGTGTTAATATTAATAGAAATAATATCTTTTGTCATCAAGAACATACCTTGATTAAATAAAAAAAGAGACTTTTTTAGTTTTAAGTTCAACGAAGGATTTTTTATTTTGAGGAGTTTTTGAGAGAACAAATTATCAAAAAGGTTTAAAATTTTATCCTTGAAATCAAATTTCTTTGAAAAAAGAGTTTCTGTTAAACTTTCAAACTCGAAGTCATCAGTATTTCGTAATTTCCTTAAAATCAAGATAAAAGCATAAACCAACTCATTTCCGCGAAAGCCGTTCAATTTACTCATCAATTCTTCAACATTTAAATCCTCAATTTCAGACTCAGGATAAATCTCGATATTTTCATTTAATTCCTTAATGAAAATCATTCTTTCATGAGTAAAGGTCTTCGTAACAACCTCCATATAATTACAAAAAAGCTCTTGAATAGATTTCCTTTCATCAGGATTCCTTTTAAGCATTTCTCGTAAAACATTTTTCACAAACATCGGTTCTTGAATATTTTCCAAATATTCCTGAATTTCATGAAAATTCTCAAAACGATTACAACGAGGTCCAAGAAACTTGTTACCAACTCTAATAAGTTTTGCAAGAACAAGTCCAAGACTGAAAATATCAGCTTTTTTATAATCTTCAAATGTAATCAGGTCCTGTTTCCCCTGTTTTCCCATTTCTATGATTTCAGGTGCAATATAAGCATCAGTTCCTTTAATTTCTTTATATTTTTCAAAGCCCTTTTTATCAAGACTAATCCCGAAGTCAATAATAAAAACATCTGAATCGTTTTTACCGATTAAAATATTTTCTGGTTTCAGGTCTCGATGGACAATGTCTGCTGAGTGAATGAATTCTAAAGCTGAGAGAAGCTTTTTGAAAATTTCATGAAGTGTCATGCTGTTCAAGGCTGATCCGTTTTGAACTGTTTGAACGAGTGAAGATAAATCTCGAGGTTTTCTTTCGAAAAGAAGTTTTATCTCGATGCTTTCGTTTGATTCTTTTATTTTGTGTTCGATCATCGGTAAGATGGAAACTTCTGGATTTTTAGATAATTCGTTTTTTAAAGAATTGTTGATCCGGATTTCATTTTCAACGCAATTTCGGTAGTAATTGAAATTACTTGATCTTTTAATTTTATAGGTTTTGGTAAAAATTTCTTGATTTCCATCATTTTCTATTGAAGTCATCTTGAAAAAATCTGATATTTTAGAAATATTTTCAACAAAAGGATAATTTTCAAGATTTATAAAATTTTTCATTTTTTGAGTGATTTTTAACATTTTTTTATCAGAAAATATTTCAGGTTTCCTTGTTTTATAAAGTGAAAATAAAGCTTTTATGTGGATTTGAATCACATCTTTGAAATTTTCTAAATTATAAGACAATGATTCAGCTCTAAAAATAAGTCTCAAAATTTTCAATAAACTATAAAATTCTTTCAAATCATCATCTACAAGTTCATTTTGTATCCTTTGAAGTTCCTGATACAAGAACTGCGAAATTTTATTAAACAGTGCATAATAAGAAATCTCTAAGACCCTCGGGTCACTATTTTTCAAGTTGACTTTCAAAAATTTACTAACCCTTGAAATTTGTTGAAGATTCGCCGTCCTTTCAATAAAAATCGCTACAATAGAATCAACAACACAAATACCTTCTCTCGATGGTGGCATTTGATTAAAAACCTCAAAAATACTCCGAAATCCCATCTCCACCATCTTGCCTTCAACAGGATAAACTCTACAGCTTTCACAAACCATTTGCAAAAACTCTAAACCCTTCTCCCCACTTCCTTGATAAAGCTGTTTCTTCCTAATCAATTCATCAAATTTCAATCCCTTCCCTTCCATTATTACTTATTACGGAGCCAATTTAACCGCAGAGCTAAAATCAAACCTTTTCGAGCAAATCGAGCACGAGTTGTTCATCACAGCTTTGCACTTCTCACAAAACAAATGTCCACAAGCCAAAGCATACTCAATTAAATTCCTTTCACACTTGTAACAATTCGCTAATTTCGTCAAAGTTGAGATTTGCTCCTGAACCTCATTCAATTGAATCCTTTTTTCAGTCATGTATTCATCGATTTCTTGGATTTCAGTCCTCAAGTCATTCATTTTACGTGATCTGAAATTGTTGAAAGGTCTCTCCATGTTCGGCTTTCGGTCATAAGGTTGACTTTGAACTGATCTGAACTCAGGGTGTAGTTGAATTTCTGAAAAATTGTGAGAATATTTACAGGAATCGCCCTTTGGACATTTTTTAGAGAAGTCCCAAGAACCATCTGTGAAAATTGCAAAACAAGGACGAGGCTCGTATTTATGTTCGAGGAGATTTCTTCTTCGTTCTTTGAAGTTGTGAAAAAATATGCAGTTTTGGGTTTGGCAGTTCGGAATAATGCATTTTAAAAGTTTACGGTTGTCAGAGCCGAGAGCGTCTAACTTGTCTTGCAAATTGAATAGACCTTCGATACCTTCTTGAGGGTTTGGATGGGATCTTAGGAATTCCTCGAGGTATTGCTTTTGGATACTGGGAAAAATACTAGTAAGAGTAATTAAATCCATGGAAATTATTTATATTGAACAGGGTATTTCTAGGGATAGATTAGAAGTTAAATAGAGAAGATTTATTTACCTTGATCGATTGCAGGATGGTTCAAGGAAAAAATATAGTTTCTTAATTTTACCCTAGTTTCTGTCTAATTAATTAATGATTTTCTACTGAATCCTTGATGGCTCTTGCGACATACTCAACATTTCCAGTATTAATGCCAGTCATAGAAATCCTTCCATTTTTTAGCATATAGCAGTGCCACTTATTGATCATATTTTCACACTGCGCAGGTGTAAGTCCAGTGAAGCTAAACATTCCAATCTGACTAGTAACATGGCTCCAATCTCCAGGCACATTCAAGTTCGTAAGTTCCTGAACAAGTCGAGTCCTCATATCCTTGATCCTCTGACTGACGACTTTCAATTCATTAAGCCAGCTTTCCTTAAGTGCAGGGTCTCCAAGAATCCTTGCAACAACCAAAGCTCCATGTTTAGCCGGGTTTGAATAACTAGCCCTGACAATGATTTTCACCTGACTAAGTACTTTTTCCGCAGTTTCCCTATCAGCAGTGACAATATGCAAAGCTCCGATTCTTTCCCCATAAAGTCCAGTATTCTTCGCGAAGCTCTGAGAGACAAAGCATTGGAATCCTCTGCGAATAAAGCTTCTGATAGCATAAGCGTCTGCATCCAAGTCTCCAGTAGCGAATCCTTGATAAGCGCTGTCAAAGTAAACAACAAGTTCCTTTGTTGCCAAGAAGTCAGCGATTTGGTCCCACTGCTCGTTGGTCGGGTCGACTCCTGTCGGGTTATGAGCGCAAGCGTGAAGGACGATCACTGAACCTGCAGGTGCACCGGCCAAGTCAGCGAGCATCCCTTCTAAGTCAAGGCCTCGAGTCGCTTCTTTCCAATACGCGTAGCTCTTGACGGGAATGCCGGATCTTTCGAAGATTGTGTTGTGGTTACCCCAGGTCGGACGACTCACGTATGCTGCTGGAGGGTTTAAGAATGCCTTGCAGCACTCTGCACCTACTCTTAATGATCCTGTACCTGATAGGGTCTGCAGAGTGACCACTCTACCTTCAGCCGTCGCTGGACAGTCCGCTCCGAGGATCAAGTCACGTGCAAGTCTATTATAAACATCAAACCCCTCAATCGGTAGGTACTCATGATTCACACTCGGGTCCTCCAGGATTCTTCTTTCCGCTTCATGAACGGCTTGAAAGATCAGAGGTTTACCTTCATTGGTTCTATAAGCTCCTACTCCCATGTCCACCTTATCCGGAGACGGGTCGTTTCTGAAGGCCACTGACATTCCCAGGATAGGGTCTGGTGGTGCCAGCTGGACTGAAGCGAATTTGTTGCCTCCTAACATTTATAGCCATCTTTTCCACCTGGCGATTTTATCGATGGAAATAGTATTTTTGTTATGATTCTCATAAAACTTTGAACTTTATGATTACTTTAATTGACTTCTTTGCAATATGCTTCAATTTTATCTGGTTTTTTTTCCTTCTTTTCATTTAGAGATTAATTTCAAGACTTCCAGCCATGATTCATTTGTCTCAAAACATTCTAAGTACTATCTATGATCTACTACTACTCTCCTCTGCCTTACTGTCAAAGTACTGTGCGACGCTATTCCATTTTTCCTCTTTATGCAGCATGGGCCTTGCATACTCTCCGAACCTATCAGACCCCGGGTCAGGTGATCGACTACTTCCCCTATTCACATTCTGAGGACTGAGGTACCTTCTTCCAGGACTTTCATTGAATTTCGAGTCATTAAGTTTAGAGTCATCCTTATTCGGAATGCGAAGAGCAGAAGAGTCAAGACCTGAAGGTTTTCTTTCAAGTCTCGGACTAGAAAACCTTGAATTTTTGCCTTCATCTGAATCGTTTTCCAAGCGATGGTCTCTTCTATGACGGTTGCTTAAGCTTCTTTCTTGTGAGCTGTGTTCAATGCTGGAGTACTGGCCTCGACTGTCATCTGCTGGATGGTCCATCGGCGGGTGAGCTTTGGGAGGATTGCGATTTTTTAAACGACTTTCAGAGACGAACTGATCGTATCGGACGACTTGCGTCCCTGCCTTCGGGTGGTCAGGAGACCTGCCTTTAAATCTTGACTGCTTTTCTTTCGACTCTTCTCTTAAGTCTTTTCCAGTCTTCATACTTCTCTGGTCTTTCACGTCTCTGAAGTTCTTTAGATCTGAAAAGTCCTTTTCTGACCTTTGGTCCTTTTTCAAGACTTCGAACTTTTGAGAGTCTTTAACTTGATACTTTGAAATTTTCTGCCTTTCTGAAGAATGGACTGAACTACCTGATACTCTTATGTCAGGATTGTTAAAAGTCCCATTTTCATATTCAATTGTCCTGGTTCCTGACTTTTGACTTCTGTGATATTTCGCAGAACTTTCGAATTTTTCATTGAAATTTGATGACTCTGAAGGCTCGTCTCTTTCGACGATCATTTCAACTTTGTTAGGAACAAGTTGAGAGATTTGGTTGTTTATTCTAGCAAGTCGTGAGTTTTGTTTATCGATAATGCTGAGAAGTTGCTGACTTTCATCGAAGAGTTTGATGTAGCCTTCTTCTTTGCCCTTGTCAGATCTGGAGTCAATTAGAATATTAGGCCTGTCTGTGGAGGTGTCGACGTTTTTTAAGTGAGAAGGTCTCGAAGTTGGATGATGGACTTTTATGCTTTTTTTGTAACTTTCTTCGTCGTGGACTGGGCGGTTGAAGGATTTATCGTATTGAATACCTTTGTTCATCAGTCTTGGACTTAAAAACCCTCCAAGGGGCTTGTCGAGGGAGGTCTGCAGGCCTTTATTCGACGTGGAATGACTCAGTTCATTCACTACCATCGGGCTTTTATTTGAAGAAGTTTGGGTCCAGCAGGTCTGTTTGAAGCTGTTTTCACTTCGATAAGGCGACATTCCTTTCGAACGGTCTTCGTAGAAATGATCTTCGTGGATCTTTCTGGGCCTTTGACTTACTGCGGATGTACGGGGCGAAGGCGAGTCATTATTTTGAAGTTTCCATTTGTAAAACTGCTGGTTTTCAGATAGCTGGTCTAAAAAATCTATGAAAAGACGAAGAACTCTTAAAAGGGCTTCTGGGTATTCATGACTCTCCATCATTGATTTGAATCGTTTTGAACAAATCAGACGGTTTTTGAAGAATTGATGCCAGTCGGAATTTTTGTGAATTCGCTCGAGAAATGAATCTGTTGTTTCTTTTAGTTCTATGAAAAAAGCACTTTCTATTTTATTTGATTCGATTTTAAACCTTTTTCCTGTTTCTTGCATTTCTTGATGGAACTTTTTTTCCTTTTCGGCGGTTTGGGCGAGGTTTATGATTATTTCGAGAAATCTTTGCCAGTCGCTTTTGTGGGTTGCTTCTTTTACGCTTTTTGTTCTTAAATACTCTGGAGCAAGCTGGGCCAGGACATCATACAACTTGGTCCACTGCTCCTTCTCTTCAACCAAATCCTTGAGATGCTGATTAAGAATTTCCAAATCTTTAGTCCTCTGTGCAAGTTCAGCTTTCAATTTAAACACAATCTCATTAGATTCAAAATTTCCCTTTCTTTCAAGTCTTTCCATCCTTTCAGCCCTTTCCATCCTTTCAAGTCCAGCAATGATTTTATCCTTTTCAATCAATTCAGCCTGTGCCTTGGCATGACTTTCCCGTAATTCCTTCCAATCCATGCGATCAACACGATTTTGATTGAGCAGAAGCTGAAGTTCTTCAATTTTTCTTTCACGGTCTAGAACTTGAGCCTTCCAATGATTAGAGCCGAAGTCTTTTTGGTTTATTTTTTCGCTTTCCTTGAAGCCCGTGCTTTCCAATGCGACCCGAAGAGAATCTTTGAGTTTTTCTCTTTCAAGTCTTAAGGCGTCGATCGTAGTTGCAGCGATTTTTAGGTTTTCTTGCATCATTTCCAGTTTTTCTGTCTTTCCGCGTAGAGGGTCAGGAGAGACCCGCCGGTGAACAGTCCAGGTTTCAGATTCGTTTAACATTTACTTTAATGGCAGTTGAGAGAAGGTCTTTGAGTTTGAACAGCGTGATTGCTAGCTTGGAGGTGCCTTGTTCGCTCCGTAAACAAGGCGATCTAGACAATATAGTGCGTTATGCCTGTTCCTTCAAGTTTTTTCAAGACATAGTAGAAAGACAAAGTAACAGCGAGATCCTCTTCGACATCGCAAAAGTGTTAACAATAATTCACTACTCCGCTGAAAGTTCAGTATTCACAACAGGCGAGTGCGCTGACGCTTTTTTTTTGATAGTCCGAGGGACAGTAAAGGTTCAAAGCAACTCATACGTAGAAATGGACGAAACCGGAGATGACGAGATCCACCGAATGATTCGCAAAACTCTGGACATCGGCCAGCCCCGTGCGAAAAAGCTGCGAGAAGCAGGGCCTGAAGTAGAAATCATGCAGCTTCACCCTGGACAAAGCTTCGGCCAGGCGGCGCTGATCAATGAAAAGCCGAGGTACTACTCCGCGATTTGCAGTGAAAACTGCACTTTACTCTCTCTCAGCAAAAACGACTACTTCGGCCTCGAAGGCACCCAAGAAAAGCAAATCAACGAAAAGATGGACTTTTTAAGAACTCTTCAAATTTTTAAAACTTGGAGCCGCGTCGCTCTTTACAACGTCACTTTTTACTTTAAAGAAATCAGATTTCGTCGAGGTGCTTTGGTTTATTCAGAAGGTGACCCTGCGAATTCAGTTTACATTATCAAAGAAGGGGAATTTAAGTTCACTCAGAAGTTTTCAGTGCAAACTGGTAACTCTTTATTGGTTTCAGGAAAAAATTCGAATAAATCTTATAAAAATAGCACTTTTCGAGCGAAAGATCTTCAAATTGTAACAAGACAGCCAGGTGAGCTTTTTGGAATTGAGGAACTTTTAGACAAGTCACCTAGTCGATGGTTTTCTTGCACTTGTCTCTCGCAGACAGGGAAGTTGTTTGTGATAAGTGAAAAAAATTTCTTTAAAAAAATCACGCATCCAGAGTCAATTAAGTTTTACGAGGAACAATGGAAGACCTTCAAGGCTTGGGTCGACCCTCGCCTGGAGCAGTTGAAAGAACTGGAAGTCTTTAAAGATGGAACTTCTTTTACACCTGTTCAGAAGCTCAAGGTAGTCAACAGGGCAAGTACGTCAAACGTCGGGGAAAGACTTAGAAATTTCAGTGAAGTTAGTGATGAGAACACGCCTTTGCCCTTGATTATTAAAAAAATCATGGTCAATCGCAATCAAAGCGCTTGGAACTCAACCCGCAAAAGACAGACTGGCTCGATGTTTACGACTGAGTTTTTAGAAGATGAAGACTCTGCACGTTTTAACTTTTCTTCAGGATTTTCTGATGTCAAGGAAATGGTTTTTCAACCTGCCAAGCTTATCAGGGGACGAATTAGGAAGTTGAAGTGAAAATTAGTTTTTGTATTTTAGGTTAAATTATCAGGTACTCGCCTCTTCGTTAAAATGATGGAATCTTTGACTTGGTAGTTCTGTTGAACTCTTGTTTCTCGGACTGTGCATTGTTTCTTTTTCTTCTTCCACGTAGTCTTCCATTGTTTTTCCGAGGGTTTCTGGAAGGAGACATGAGCAGAAACTGCTGACTATTAGAAATAAACTCATAAAAAATAAACCGTGAATGCCGAGAGTTTCCCCGAGAAGAATTATGAAAGGACAGATAATTGCTCCGAGTAGAGTCATTAGAATCAGTGATCCTATTGCGATACTTCTGATGTTTGTTGCGAAGTACTCTATTGTGAACATGAAACTGGTAAGTCGAGCAGATACTAATGCGAATCTCGCTACTGATACTAGAATTATTCTGAAAAGCTTGTTGATTTTCATCATTGTGTCGTTTGGGTAATGCTTTGATATAAAGGCTAAACTTAAGATGCAGCAGGTACCTGCAACAGCGAAATGGACTACGAGGCTTAGCTGCCTTCCCAATTTATTCATCAAAACAGTAACAACAAGACAACTCAAAGTTTCACCGAAAGCAACAAAAGCTTCAGTCCAAAACGTATCAACAACTAAATGAGGTACACTAAAAACCACAACATAATACCCAGCGGATACATTAAACCACAAAAACGCCAAAACAAAAAAAACCGCTCGAGTAGATTTTAAAGTAACCAACTCAAAAAACCCGTATTTTTTAACATCATCAGTTTGACTTTCAGAGACTCCAACAATTCCATTAGTAATCGGAACAAACGAGTACTTCGCAGAATGACCAGGCGACGACGGTGTCGTCAAAGAGCCAGACTCTTGATACCCGATGACTTTTTCACCTTCCAGCATTTCAATGAACTCTTTACTGCCGTTGCACTTTGCGATATGATTAAGCACGACCCTCGCTTCCGCGAATTTTCCTTGATTAGCAGCTAAGAACCTGGGCGACTCATGAAACCTGCACAGAAGTGGAACCCATAAAACATTAAAACAAGCAACAACCATAGTCCGAGTGGTCCAGTCAGTGATAATCGACTGCAAAAGACTCATCAAAGTCGTTCCCAGTCCCCAAGAGGCGAAGATAAGTGCAGTGTACAAGCCTCTGACGTCACCAACAATGAACTCATGGATGTAGACAAAAGAAGTCACTATCGCACTTCCAAGACACACTCCTGAAATCACAGAAACTGCCATGAACCCTTCATCTGAAGTACAAAAAACAGAGAAAAACTCAGCCAATGACCCGAGAATCATGCAAAAAATAATCAAATTTTTACGGCTTAAACGATTCGCGATGAAAGACATGAAAAAAGTCCCGAGGCCTAAACAGCTGAAGTAAATCAAAGAAATTATTGAGGACTTTTGACTTGAACTGCATATCAACTGCCATTCATAAGCGGGTCTTGATGGATTTGTTTGGGTTTTAGAGGAGTACTGGGAACAACAGTCGTCTTTTTCGCATTCGTTGTCTGGGTGGCTTAGAAGGAAGGGCAAGTTCATTAGGAATAAAGACTGACTGAGCCATAGTCCGCACACTACAAGAAGCAGCTGCTTTTGGTACCTTCCGTGTCCTCCTACTGTGAATAGAGCTTCGTCTAATGTGATTGAGTATAGCGAGTTCCTCATCTATTTATTCTAGTCAATAAAAATGCTTTCTGAAGAGAAATACTTGAAGGGTAAAAGCTTTCTTTCTGTTTATAAAGAAGCTTTAGAGACTCTTAGAGATGTTGCGGTTAAGATGGGACATGTTAATCATTCGGAGCAGTTTTATAATCAACTTGACTCGGCTAGTAAACGGATGCAGGTTAAATTTGACTTGGATGGAAACCTTGTCAAGGGGGATAACTGGGCTTCTAGTTTATTCTTACGACTTTCAACACTTTCTCAGTAAATAACACTCAGGACATATGTTACCAGTCAAATCTCAGCCTCAAAGTCCTACAGTGACCTTCTAGAAAGTCTAACCACAGTAAAAGACAAGCTTGACCTGCAGATACAATTAGAAGCAGCGAGAAGACAAACCTCTTAAGCTAGTCATATTCTTAAATCCAATGGCTTGGTATAAAAATGTTCAGAATGCTGCGAATCCCGACAAGTGTAAGTGTGCCGGGCAGACTACGCTTCGACAAGCGTCCCGAAAACAACCTGGACTTTGTGAAGTACGAATATGGAAACGCGCCCTTAAAAATAGTTGGAATGTGGAAAATTCATCACGGGTACGACTTTGGACCAGAGCAACTCGACTATGAAGACCATTCAATGCATATGCTGCATCAACGACCTGGACATTGGAGAAGCTTCGGAGCTGTTGTTGGTGGAGTCGCTAGTCTTATCATCTGGTACCTTGTTTGGACTGAATTTCCTTTTCCTGGTATCGCTTTTGGGCAGAGTTATATGGATACTACCATGAATGCCATCAAGTATGTGAATTATGATGAAGGGTATCATAACTGGGATAAACTATATGCTGAATATAAGAAGAGTCAAGAAGAACCTCCTGAAGAAGAAGAAGAAGAAGTAGAAGAAGAAGAAGTTGCTGAAGAGTCGCAGGAAGCTGCGAGTGATGATCTAGAAGAAGTAGCTTCTGAGGAATAATAGTTTAAGGATAGAAAGATTGAAAACTCTGAATTTTCAAAGTATTATAAATGACGGATAATTTATGGAAATATGAACTTTCCTTCAACAACAAGTCCAAATTTCAGCTTCACATGAAACGAGGTTCCTTAGGTCAGGAAGGCGATTTATACCCTTCGAACAACACCTTATCCCAAAACCCCAAACGAGAAGTTCTTCCTTCAATCAAGTTGAACCCCAGCCAAAGAGAAGCCTATTCAATTAAGCACTCAACTAACCGTCCAACTCCTCAACTAAAAAACGAGCAGAAGTCCCTAACCTTTCCAATAACTCCATCAATAGCTTTGAAACATTGTTGCAACATTTTAACAACTTACGAGCAATCAGAGGTGCTAGAGTATTCACTCATTTATTACCTGGGTCAAAGTGAAAAACGACTTCCAGTGAATTTTTCAGCGAAGAACTACGGCTTTGATGATGAATCTGGAAACTACAAACTTCTTCCAGGTGATCATCTTGCATATCGCTTTGAAATTATAGAAATCCTGGGAAAAGGCAGTTTCGGGCAGGTAGTTAAATGTCTTGATCATAAGTCTGGGCAGGTCTGCGCTATAAAAATAGTGAAAAATAAAAGAAGGTTTCACAAACAAGCACTTTTCGAGTTGAAAATTTTGAGATATATCAATTCTCATGATTACAATGATTCAGCTTCTGCTGTTCATCTTCAAGAAAACTTTAAATTTCGAGAACATGTTTGTTTAAAGTTTCAGATTTTGTATTGTAACTTGTATGAACTCTGCAAGTCTAACAATTTTACAGGACTTCCTCTGCCGTTGATAAAAATTTATGCGGTGCAAATCGCGAGTTGTTTAGCTTTTTTAAAAAAACATTCAATTATTCATTGTGACTTGAAACCTGAAAATATTTTGATTTGTAGTCGAGGAAGTAGCATTTTAAAGGTAATTGACTTTGGATCTGCTTGTTTCACTGATGAAAGGATTTATACTTATATACAAAGCAGGTTTTATAGAGCACCTGAAGTGATTCTTGGAGTACCTTATGACTGTTCTATTGATGTTTGGAGCTTTGGCTTGATTTTAGCTGAAATGTTTTTAGGATATCCTTTATTTCCTGGAGAAAATGAACAGGAACAACTTGCTTTTATTGTACAGTATCTTGGGTATCCTCCGAAGGATGTGATGGAAAAAGCGACGAGAGCAAATGAATTTTTCAATGAAAAAGATGAAATTTTAAATAAAGTCAACTCTGAAGGAAAGATAAGGTACCCAGGAAGTAGAAAGATTAGTGAAAAAGTAAGGACTCATGATGCGAAGTTCGTTGAACTTTTAGAGGGTAATAAATAATCAGACTGTCTCACTTGGGACCCTTCAGAAAGAATAACTCCTGATGATATTCTCCAGCATCCATGGATAACAGGAAAGCGAACAACAATGATTTACTAGTTCTGCTCTTTAATATACAATCTAACCATAATTAATTAAATAACCCTCCTAAAAACATTTTTCCTCCATTGTCCCTGGACAACATAAACAAATCCTGGGAAAATAAAAATTTTTTTCTTGTGGTTCTTTGAGAATTCTGACTAATTCTTCCTGATTCTCTTTTCATTCTCGTTATTTCTTCTTCAGGGAAGCCAAGACGGACACATTCAAACTTTGGAGTTGAATGCAAGTCTTTTGAAGACATACCAAATTTCCTTTTTGGTAGTAAAGGCACTTGAAAGTCAAAACTTTTGGTTTTTACTGAAACAGAATTCAACGCTTTAGACATGATTTCAAATGGAATTGCTAAAGAACTCAGGCTTTTTTTACTTTCAGGTCTTGTGAAAGGACATTCGACTTTTTCGTCCTTTTCAGTGTCGGACTCTTTTGATTCGCAAGGATGAGTCGAGAGACGATCTTGTTTTCGAGGTTTCTCATTTTCGGTTATTGAACGAAGTTTAAGGCAACGCTTTTTATTGCTTAGGACTGGCAGGTGGCTTTTTTTCCACGTCTGGGTTTGAAGGATTTTTTCAATGTCACTTAAGTTATGATTGGAATTCATATTTATCTATTTTATGTCAGGATTTTTGAAAAACATTGAGGATTAAAGAGTTTCATGTGAGTATTTTATGAGTAAGGAAGTATTACCTCAAATCGATAAATCAATTTATTCAAAATATCTATCAAAGTCCAACATTAAATTATCCAAAATAATCTATCTTCACACCATAAAATCCCAAAAATCACCCTTAACAAAATAAAAATCCATCTCCCCAATACTTCAAAGAGAATTCTAATTATTCCTAACTATTTAAAAATATCACTAAAATAAAAAATCATCTCTTGCACCTTCTGAGTAGATCTACCAGATTCTAATTCCAACTCAAATAAAAATGGGAAACCTTCCAGGCGGCCACGGAGACTCTCAAGGCAACGAGAACCGTAAAGAAGAAATGAAGAAGCGTCGTCAAGAGCAGCGAATGCCAGTCCGAGTTGGTAAGAAAAAGAAGCGTCGAGGAGGTGAGACGACAGTGAAGCTTCCAACAGTGACTCCAAGTACGAAATGCCGTCTAAAGCTATTACGTCAAGACCGTATAAAAGACTACATGCTTCTCGAGCAAGAGTTCATAAAAAACCAAGAAGCCTTGAGGCCTCAAGCAGAGCGCAAAGAAGAAGAACGTGAAAAAGTCGACGAGCTTCGCGGGTCACCTCTTGTGGTGGGAACATTAGAAGAGTTCATCGACGACAACCACGCAATAGTCTCCACTTCAGTCGGCCCTGAGTACTACGTCGCAGTTCTTTCCATCGTCGACAAAGACCAACTGGAGCCCGGTTCAAGTGTCTTGCTTCACAACAAAAGTCTCAGCGTTGTCGGCATCTTGCAAGACGAGGTCGACCCCTTAGTAAGCGTCATGAAAGTCGAAAAGGCTCCACTTGAAAGCTACGCCGATATCGGAGGTCTCGAGGCTCAGATTCAAGAAATTAAGGAAGCTGTCGAATTGCCCTTGACACATCCAGAGCTTTATGAAGATATCGGCATTAAACCTCCTAAAGGTGTTATTCTTTATGGAGAACCTGGAACTGGAAAAACTCTTCTTGCAAAAGCTGTCGCTAATCAAACCTCTGCCACTTTTTTAAGAGTCACTGGGTCTGAACTTATTCAGAAGTACCTCGGGGAAGGACCGAAACTGGTAAGGGAACTTTTTAGAGTCGCTGAAGAACATGCTCCGAGTATTGTTTTTATTGATGAGATTGATGCTGTTGGCACGAAAAGATATGATAGTAACTCTGGAGGGGAAAGGGAAGTTCAGAGGACTATGCTTGAACTTTTGAATCAACTTGATGGATTTGATAGCAGGTCTGATGTGAAAGTTATTTTAGCGACTAATAGAATTGAGACTTTGGACCCGGCACTGATCAGGCCAGGGAGAATTGATAGAAAGATTGAATTTACTTTACCGGATATTAAGACTAAGAGGAAGATTTTTCAGGTACATACGGCGAAAATGTCTCTGGCACCTGATGTTGACTTGGAACAGTTTATTATGGCGAAGGATGAACTTAGTGGAGCTGATATCAAAGCTATGTGCTCGGAAGCTGGAATGCTTGCTTTGAGGGAGAGAAGGATGCAGGTCACTCAGGATGATTTTGTCAAGAGTAAGGAAAAAACACTTTATAAGAAGAAGGGGAATATTCCTGAAGGACTTTATCTTTAGTTTAGAAGTTTATACATGAGGGTTAGTGATGATGTGGGTTTAAGTGATAGGAAATGGGTCTAAAGGCTTTAATATTTTTAAGTTTGGTTAAAAGTATTAATGATTTTAGAGATTTTATTTAACTTGGATGAAGGAATATTTTCAGGTTCATTGAAATGTGTAATGATTTTAGAGATTTGTTTAAATTGGATGAAAATATTTTTAGTTTCATTGAAATGTGTAACGATTTTAGAGATTTGTTTAAATTGGATGAAAATATTTTTAGTTTTATTGAAATGTGTAATGATTTTAAAGATTTGTTTAAATTGGATGGAGGGATATTTTTAGTTTCATTGAAATGTGTAACGATTTTAGAGATTTGATTTAACTTGATGCAGGAATATTTTTGAGTTTCATTAAAGTGCTTATGTTTTATTTGTTTAGCTATTAAAATTGATTTTTATATACTATTATGACAGTCGTATATTACTTTAGGATAATAAATCAGCCATTTTATTATTTAAATAGGTTTTTGCATGTAGTTTGGTTCAGTATAAGTATTGAGTACTTCTGAGAAATTTAATCAAATATAAAAGATAATTACAACCCAAGACTTAAATTCAGAAAAATTAGCATTTTACTCAAAATTTAACTATTATAAAATGATTAATCTCAATTTTTTTAAGAAAAATTCTTGTGAATCATAATTTCACTGATTAGATATTACTAAAACCAAAAATCAGTATTGTTTTGAATATCTTCAGCTTCAATTTCAATCAATTACCTTTTTATATCTGTAGAGGAAAATAAAAATGAATTTTTAGTCATATACTAATTAAACTTCCCTCAGAATTTTACTTCTGAAAATCATTTCCCAGGCTCCACTGGCGTCAAAGACACGACAAACTTAAATGAAACTTATAAATTATCTGAGTTCGCTATTAGAAATAATTAATCAAAAACTGATCAAACCCAAAATTCAAAAAAATCATCTAAAAAATATGCTGGTGAATAAATGGAAGCTTTGAGAAAACCCTCGATACAAACAATTTCAGAGTTATCACTCGTCTGGATTTCTATATTCTTTCTGACTTCATTTACACTTACAAAAAATCCAGAAATCTTAGATTATGGAATGTTGGTTCGAAAAGTTGTAAGATTAATCAACGCCTTGCTAATATTTCCTTTAGTTTCTTATCAACTTTATCTATTTTACTCTAATCAAGGAATTAACCTTGAAAGGGTGGCTTTAATCAATTTGATTGAAATCAGTTTTTACTTAGCAGATGGATTTTGGATCTTTTTTTGGCAAAAGAAAAGAGAGATGGATATGATTTTTCATCATATTATTGGAATTGCTATTATTTCAGCTACTTTTTATTTGGAGGCGGGTTTGATGGAATCTACTTTCGAGTATTTTGCTGTTGAACAATCAGCTTGCTTTTCAATGATAAGAGAAATTTTGAAATCTTATAATCAGCAAAATACAAAATTCGCTATTATTATGGATATTATTTATGCTTTTAGCTTTTTATGCACTAAAATAATCATGAGAATCATACTTATCTTTCACTATATATATTATTGGAAATCATCTAAGATATTGGTTTACATTAATTACTTTATACAAGCTCTTTATTTTTATTGGGGATACAACTTGTATAAAATAATTTATTCAAAATGGAAAACTGGGTACTTTAGCTTTAAAAACTTTCAGGAAAGTAGGTGGGTAAATAATTTCAAGAAGAACTTATAAAAAGTAGATAAGAATTTTAATAATAAAATATTTAGGACTTATATTGGTTTATGTACTAAAATGAGATACATTATTTTTCGAAAAGAATGATCGATTGATGCTATAACCAATCAAGATTTCTTTCAATTTTTAAATGATGTTTATACATATCATTATAAATTAAATTATAAGGGTAATAATTTTTCACTTCTCTAAAGACTTTAATTAAATTAAAAATACTATTCCCTAGATAAATCTTATAGAATAAAAGAAGGGAATTATCAGTTCTAAAATAATAAAGTATTGAACTAATTATTATAAGATTTTGACTTAAAATCAAGTAAATATGAAATATTGTGCAATCTAAAGTAAATAATTATCATAAATTATTAGAATCATACAATTTCCCCCTTTAAATATAGATAGATGTCCTTTTATATTATTCAGAGAATGTGTTATCATGATGTCATTTCATACCAATTATTGTAATTATTATTTTGAATATTTTCCTTATAGTAGAGTCATTTAATCCAGGAAACCAGGCCTGGATATGTAAAGGATTAAATGTTTTTATTTTGTGGAAAAATAAGAAATTATATCACTATTATCAAAAAATTTAAAAAGCACTATAATCATAATTGATAAAGAGGTGAACCAGTTTGCAGGCCATTATTATCCTGAAGTATAATCACCAATTAACCTGCTCAATAACAATACTAGATTTCCTTCTTCTTTCTTGTGTCTTTGTCCTGCGAATCACCCTGAAAATTTAGATTTCAGAGCCCAAGTCAAGAAATATCAATATTTACAATTCTTCGCTAATTTCTATTCGCTTGCCCTTGATTTATCTTGATTAATTTAATTAAGAATTTGAAAGTATCCTATTATTAATTTGAGTGAGATTCCGTACATCATTGCAGATGAATTTTTAGTTTTTATTTGAGATAAAGAACTCTGATATTTCTTCCTCACTCAAATGTAAACTATACAATCATATTTGAATTCTTTGGTTCAAGCACCACTTATTATAAAAATTCTTCCTAATTGTTGAGTTGGAACTAAATTCCTGATTATTTAGCTGCTACTATATCCCAACCTCATAAAAAATCAACTTCCTAACTTTTTCCTATTTCCCTAAAAACTCTAAATCCATAATAAACCAATATCTCTAAAATTTTACTCTAATCATTTTCCAATCCTATTCCCATCAAAAATTATTCAAATCTCTAAATAATTTTTCGAAAAGTCTATTAAGAAATCCTAAATCACAAAAAAAATCAACGAAATAAAATCACCTTTAAATCATAACAAATAAATTCCTTCACCTAATCCTTTAATTTCAAATCTTATAATAATTCCGTAGTTTATAAAATCCTTGACCTTAATCTTCAATAATTAATCATATGTCCGATCTAATAAGCAGCGACAATAGCAGTACATACGAGTCCCTCTTCACAGAAACAACTCTGATAATCAACGCATCCAAGTGCGTCTTATGCGACAAAATCCTCGGCTACCAAGGAAAACTCTCATCAAACGGGAAGTACCACTCGTCTTGCCTCGAAGAAAAATCCTGCATTTATTGCGGATGTAATGGTCTGAATATCCTTTGCCAAGAAGACCAATGCCAGAACGTTTTCCACTTCTTTTGCCATCAACGACACAGCAACAAACTTTCATTTGAAGACTTGAAATGTCCTTCACACACTCAAATCAAAAAGGATAAAAAAGAGCCGAGTAAGGAAAAAGCTTTCAATTATTCCGCTTTTTTAAAGAAAATCGCAAACAACATTCAAACTGAAGAATCAAAACTTGAGGACTATAAAGAACAACGAGGTGAAATAAAAGCTGCAAATTCAAGTCATGGGCATATTTTTTGGGCATTGATCAATTCTCAGTACTTTAATCATCCGAAAATTTACAAGTTTCCTTTGATTCACCCTAAACCTGTGAAAGTCACTAAAGTGAAAAAAGAAAAAAACTGGCTTACAGCGACAGCGAAGACTTTATCAAAAGATTATAATTTTTGGAGACTTAGAAATTTGAAGTTGTTTAAAGAACTAGTTCCAGGAAAGCTTTCTCTTGGTTTTTCGAAGTACAAGTTTAATGAAAAAGAACTTCTCACTGCTGACTGTCGCTCTGTGCATGTTAAGAAGACTTCGAAGGATTTCATTGCATTTATGGAAAATCATGTGAAACCTGAGAAGCCTGATGATGGTGACGATATTTGTGAGATTTGTCAGGAGTTTGACTATGAAGACGATGATCTTATTGTTAAATGTAAAAATTGTTTGGTTAAGGTACATATGCAGTGCTATGGAATTAGTTTGACTGGGAAAGATGATTGGATTTGCCATATGTGCAGGGCGAGGGACTCTGTTTCACTTGAACTTATCAAGACTTGTGCATTGTGCCCTGTTCTTTCAGGGGTGTTAAAGCCGACAACTACTCATTATTCAAAACATTTCAACTTTCTCTCACATTTAAACTTTTCGAAATCTGATAATCTTTGGGTTCATGTTTTTTGCGCTACTCACATTGACCCAAGTTGTATCAAAAATAAACTTGAAATGGAAAATATTGACTTAAAAATCATTGAAAAAAGAAAATTTCTTGAAACTTGCTCGATTTGTATGACTAACAAAGGAGCTTGCATTAAATGCTTGTCACCTAAATGTCGCACTTTTTTCCATCCACTTTGCTCGAGGGAGAAGTTTTTGTATACAAGAAATCATAGCGGCTTTGATTTGATTGGGCCTTATTGCGATGTTCATAAAACTTCGAGATTGAGAAAAATGATTGAAATTAAGGAAAGTCAACTTTACAGTGATTTTTGTAATTTCATTAAAAATTTTGATAAAATTGATAAAGTTTGTCCGAAAAGAACTGCGGACTCTGATTTTTCTTATGATGAAAAATTTCAAGTTTTTGATATGGTTGATAAGTTCTTGGCGAGGAAGACTGGAAAATTTGAAATTGTGTTTAAGTGCAATAGAAATGATAGCTCTTTAAGAGCTGTTGTTGAAACGTCTGTTGGAGCTCCGACTTTTTTGGATACTTCATATGTGGATGAAGAGTTTCACACATTTAGACATGAACCTTTGGATGTTCAGGACTTTTATGCGAAAAATGTTTTTGAGATCATGAAGCAGGAAGTTAAAATACTGAAGCTTCCTTTAATTCCTTATAACAAAACCGAAAACGAGCTATAATAAATAAAAAGAGTTAGTCGCTCACTCTTTATTTGAATATATTGAATAAAAAACAAGTTATTTTGTAGCCACGAGCCTTTTAAACCTTTTTAAAGCTAAGAATGCAATTTCGATATTCTTTACCTTTCACCTTCATCTAAAGGTATTAAACTTTATCTTGTCATTTTCTCCTTTAGTTGACTAAAGTATTCTAAAGTGGGTCATTATCGCTGGGAAAAAAACTCTGATATTTTAGAATGAGACAAACATTAAGGTTCTTCATTATTTCTAAATAATTTTCTCCTTCAAACAAAACTTAGCCTTTATTTCAAAGTTTTCTAAAAGCTTCTTTCAATCAATTATTTGCTCAATTTAAATAATTCTTAGTCTTACCAGAGCATCACTAAAGTAAAACTAATCCTCAAATAAAGAAGTCTGAGGATTTAACTTCAAGCTTTTATTTACCTTTTTTTACACTTTTTTAAAGACTGATAAATCTTTAGAAACCTTTTGTATTTCTTTTAATGATCATTTTTCTGAGGTCTTCTAAAAATCTTGCACAAAAAATGAATCAACAAAAAATACTCTAAAACATTATCCTATTGATAACCTTCTATTTTCCCACCATGCCTTCAAAAGTCTTAAAACTCATCTTTTTCAAATTTCTTCAATCACTCTAAAGACCATATTCCTCAACATTTTCTTATTTTCCAATATTTTCACCTATTTTTCAAGCCATCTAAAACCTAAGTCATATTCCAGACTTTTCCCAAAAATAACTCAAATCCTCAAACATCCTTAAATACAATCAAATGACTCCTATTTACTATCCTTAAAACAGAGACTCAACAAAATTCGGTTTATACCTGATTCTTTTCTTCATTTTTTTACTCTTAATAATCTCAGGAAGGTTCAAATTCAAGTCTTTCATAGTAATTTTCTCTTTAAAAACCTTCACCAGGCTTCCAACTTTAGAGCAAGGTCCAGAATTCAAAGTTTTTTTCGTATTCGAATAAGCAGTCCTGACCTGATCTCGATAATCAGCGCTTAAAGTATGAGAAGTGTGTTTGGCAGTCCCAGGGGTGTCATAAGTTTGGCTGAAGTAAGAAGTCTTCAAGTCTTTACTAGGAGTAGGAGTTTGACTGAAGTTGTAAGTAGAAACATTCAAAATATGAAGTTTAGGCACTGCATTCTTCGACCTGATGTCAATGACCTTGCCCTTGGAAGGCTGTTGAGATTTCAGAACATCGCGAAATGTGTCAGTTTCGTTTCGATTTGCTTTGCGAGGATTATGAAGAAAAATAGGAATTTTGAGAGCCTTTTTTCTGATAATGACTCGGATTGATTGATTTTGTGAGACTTGTTTGTCTTCTTGCATTTTATTAATACTTATCTAGGTTAAAGCTCTGATTTCTTCTAGGGTTAGAGGGAAGTTCTTGCTGGGAATGGTGAAGACTTCAGGGTTGGAGAGAAGTGCAATGAAAAGAAAGGACAGGCCTAATAAAGCGACGCCAGTTGTTTTGAGTTTTAAGTTAAAGTACCATTGGGGAAGGGTTTTCTTGTAGTTCACGTAGAAATAGTCGAATAATAGAATGCCGAGGTACAGTGAGGATACTCCTGCTATTGAAAATAAACTCTTGAATTGAGTAAAGGGACATGACCAGTAAGTGTATATCAAAGGAGCTGATAGGAATGGAAATATGTAAGGATATATTAGTTGGAAATTCGTAAATGACTTCTTGTCCATCAGGGTCTCTGTGTGCAGGATCAGACCGAAACCAGAGTGTAATGAAGCTAGGAATACGGAATGAACACCTGAGTATAAAAATGAATACAACGCGATATCTGGTAAATATAATGGAATGGATTGGGTTGAAGCTCCGAATAATGATATTATCCCTCCAGCAACAATCGGAAGTGAAGAAACCACATAAGTCGAAGTCATGCTCATCGAGTTTTCAACTGAGTTGATCCCCAAGTAAAATTTCGAATATCCAAAAGAATCAAGTTTTTTTCCAAAGTCTTTAAAAAATTTATTCATTTACAAGAAATACATTAAAAGCTACTTTTAAACGAATCCTTAACAGGTTTCAAAAGACTTTGAGCCAATTCATACTCCCCAGGTCCAGGTACCTTCTTATCTGGAGACTGAAACCTTGAAGCCTGATTAGAATGAAACCCGATTTTCCTCAAATCTTTTACATCATAAACTCCAGGATCAGGAGCAACTTTCTTCTTAATCCAAGTTTCATGAGTTTTCGCATATCTTTCAACACTCGAGTTAAAAGGAACTTTATTTCTTTTCCTCACAAAGACTTTTTCATTGACAATCACATCATCCCTCTCATCTTCATCTTCAGGAATTAAAAAAACTCCAGTCTTATCAACAGGGTAGAACCTTTCACTATAAAGTTCAAATGAACAACTTCTACTTGAAGGTTCATGATTTTTACTGTTCACGTAATGAGCAGGGCCGACTCCTTCTTTTCCTTTAAAATACTCGAATTTTTCTCTTTCAGTCTTGGAAAAAGTGACAGGTTTCAAAAGGCTCTGACCTTTTTCTAATATGTAAGCACCTGGACCCACTGACTCTGGAGGAAAAGTCTGACATCCTCGCTTTGATCCTGAATTAAACACGTAAGTCGAACTGTGATTCACCCCCGGCACGTAAGGCGTGTAAGCATCTGGAGAAGGGGCGAGAATTACTGAATCATCGAGTTTTATCTTGCAATTTCTTTGGGCTTTCGAACCGAAGTGCTTCCAGTCAGGCAGTTTTCGAGGACTTTCAGCTGAGTAGCTACCTGGACCCACACCTCGAGGGACAAACTCGTCGAATTTTTCCTTTTGTGACTTGAAGATCCAGGAAAAAACTTCACCTTTTATGGGCTGATAATGTTTTTCATAAGCTCCTGGACCTGGATTTTTTTTATCGGGAAGCTTGTAAGGATGGTAGTAATTGTTTGAGTCCCATAGACCTCGCTCAGCTGATGACTTAGGAAATGAAATTTGAGGTTCTTTTGGACGAGTTGTGTTCAAATCAGAACTTGTTGAGTGAGTTTTTTTTTTGAATGAAATTTTAGCTGATGGGTCTTGGAAGTGCTTTTGAGTTAAGTACTGACATTCGATTTCGCTGTGATTTGTCATTGAATACTGAGATCTATGAGAGAACTGGTCGGATAAGGTGTAGTTGCCAGGACCTGGAGTTGTCATTTTGAAGTTCAAAGGATCGATTATGTCGAATTTTGATACTTTTCGTGTGCTTGACCCGAAGGCTGATAGTTGCACTGCCTGGGGAAGGGCAGACTTTGATTTCTTATGAACTGGAATTGAATGAGCGAGATTTAGGTTTAGTTCAGAGTCTTTTGCCTGGTTCATTTAACTGTTATTATAGAGAGATTGGGATTATAAAGAATGATTGTATTTATACAGTGCATTACTGGTGAAAGGTTTTTTGTTGATGTCTGCCCGACTCAATCGATACTGGAACTTAAAGAAAGGATTTTTGAAGAAGAAGGACTGTATCCTCAACATTTGAGGATTATATTTGCTGGAAAACAACTCGAAGATTCTAGACTACTTCGTGACTATGGAATACAGAAAGAATCCACTCTTCATCTTGTTTTTAGGTTTCCATCGGCTTAAATTAATAACTAATCATTCAGACTTACTTGTTTCGATAAAGTTCTGTAAAGCAGATCTGAAAGTCGGTAACCTGCTAAAGCTAATTGTCTCTGAACTACTGCCCATCGAGTTTCAAGGTATTCTTGACTGGGTGTTCCTCCCATTTGAATTCCTTCATAAGCATAAGCCTTAGCAAGCATGAAGCTTTCAATGCTGATCTTATTAAAATCAGTGACCATCAGTTCATTTTTCAGATCCTCTCTTGTATAATTATTCATAGCCGATTGAGCCCAAATCTGAAGGACATCCCAAGAGCTATCATTAAGTGGTAAGCTCAAATCATTATCATAAACTCCAATGCAAGAGTCCCACAAGGCATGCAATTCAGTGATATCCTCCGTAAACTGAATAGGAAACAAGTTCCCTCCCTGGTCTCCACTAGGAAAGACCTTATTCCAAAGACTGACACAATGAAGAGGCTGATGAATATCCCCTAAAAAATGTATCAAGAACCTCAAGCACATAGAAGTTTCCAATGGCGCAGTCTGAACAGTCTGAGCCTTCAAAGTAACAACTAAATTATTGATAGCAAAGACAACATTTTCCTCAGCCCCAGAAGCGTTCATCATTCCTTGAGGATTATAAGGCCTGTCAATAAAGTGCGCATTGGTGAACTCATTGAAATTGTATTGCTTTATCACATCAGGCCAACAAGCTGACTCGACGAAGGTGTTAGCGACTCCGTGAGTTAAAGCTCCACTCATAGGGGCCAGGATCTCTTGAGCCGTTGAGTAAATTTCAGGATGGTTCGCTTGAAGGTCCAGCTGTGCCACCATTGCAACTGTCATGTGACCGTTGCACCACCAGGCCTGGGCACTTTGAACGAGCAGGTAAAAAATCAACATTATAAATGGCTGCCATCTCACTTTCACAGGCCTTTTTAGCACTTGTATGGGGCGTGATTCTTTATTTCATTAGTTCAGTTGGACATGAAGTCTTTGACTCTTCTCCTAAAGACCTTTGTGACTTATGCGCTGTTGTGAATGGAACTGTTAGAACTAGGCTTATTGATTCTTTTGAAAGTGAAAGTTTAGTGGCTTTTAAAAGTAAAGAACCTTTATGTGAAAAGCATTTTTATGTTGTCACTCGTGAGCATATTAAAAATGTTTACTCTGAAGAGATGAATTGTTCTTTGGTGACGCATATGGTGCAGGTTTGTCATCAGATTTTAAATGAAGAGGATGTTGTTGAAGGACGAGTTGTGTTTTTTGATAATCCTCCTTTTACGACTTACTCACATTTGTATTTGAATTGCATGATTTGCAGAGGTTTTGATGTGTCTTTGGCGAACCCGCAGTTTTATTTTAATTACTTGAGCCAAAGCTTTGCTCCGAAGTGGGTGTTAGGGTGTTAAAGATGAATAAATATATGGATTTTTTTTTTTGGGTTATTGTTTGAAAGATCAACCTGGTTCTTTACTTTTATAATAGTCAGAGGCTGCTCAGGGTGTTAGGGTGTTAAAGATGAATAAATATGTTGATTTTTTTAGTTTGGGTTTTTATTTCATAAAGATCAGCCTGGTTCTTTACTTTTATAATAGTCAGAGGCTGCTCAGGGTGTTAGGGTGTTAAAGATGAATAAATATGTTGATTTTTTTAGTTTTGGGTTTTTATTTGGAAAAGATCAGCCTGGCTCGTTATTTTACAACAGTCAGAGGTCACTAAGGGTATAGGGTGTTAAACCTGAATAAATATGTTGATTTTTTTAGTTGTGGGTTTTTATTTGGAAAAGATCAGTACTGGCTCGTTATTTTACAACAGTCCAAGTTCGCTTAGGGTGTTAAACCTAAATAAAATATTGATTTTTATTTGGAAAAGATCAACCTTCCTCCTTATTTTCCAACAACCCAATGCCACTTAGGGTGTTAAATCTAAATAAAAATGTGGATTTTTTTAGTTGTGGGTTTTTGTTTAGGAAAGATCAGCCTAGCTCCTTACTTTTACAACAGTCAGAGGCCGCTGATCATTGCACATCGAGGAGCTTGTGGATATTTGCCTGAGCATACTTTGCAGGCTTATGACGTTGCGGCTTATATGGGAGCTGACTTCATCGAACCTGACCTGGTGCCTACCCGAGACCATCAGCTTCTGATCAACCACGAGGGCCTTTTAAACGACACGACAAACGTCGCGCTTTTACCTCAATTCGCAGACTTGCTTACCACGAAGACGATTCAAGGTTACGACGGAAACACAACAGAGACAGGGTGGTTTTCCGAAGACTTTTACCTTTACCAGTTGAAAGAACTCCGAGCCAAGCAAAGACTTCCCTTCCGCCCTGAGACTTTTAACTACTTATTCAAAAAAATCACGATAAATGAAGCGCTGGACTGGGCAATTCAAATAAACCAACAAAGAATTTTAAACAATCAAACCCTTCTCGGTGCTTACATCGAGTTAAAAAACCCGGCTTATTACAATTCTTTAGGATTTCCTGTTGAAAACATGTTACTTCAGGTGTTAAAAGATAGAAAAATCGATACGATTAAAGGAGCTTCATCTATTTGTCCTGTGATTTTGCAGTGCTTTGAACTTGCAAGTCTTGAGTACATGTCTAAAAACACTGACCTGCCCCTGGTCTACCTAGTTCAGCAAAATCATTTAATTTACAATATAAGTGACTATCAAGACATCGTCAACGGGGTAGGACCGACTTTCCAGATGGTCTTTAATCCTGACGGCTCTGCTACTCAATTTGTTTCCCAGGCTCATAATGGAAACTTGGCTATTCACCCTTGGGTCATTCGCGATGATGTCCCCATCGCGGGATGGAGCCGCCAAGAAACTTATCAATTTATCCTCAATGCTAAACTCGATGGAATTTTCGACGAGTTTCCTGATTCAACTAATATTTACTTCACTTTGAGTCATTCAATTAAACTAGAATAATGAATTAGTTTATGAATTTACTTTTCAGAAAATTAGAAATTTTCAGTTCTTTTTTTAAGAAATCTTTTGAATTCGAGAGTTCAACGCTTAGCCTTCGAGTTTTTTTACGGATTAGGTCGCAGTCGACTATTAGTCTTTCTAGAGCTGGGATTAATTTTAAAGGTTTTGAAGAAATTTCTGAAGATTTTAAGTAAAATTTGTTACTTTTCAAATAGGTTCTGGAAGTTTTTGGATATTTTACGATGGTTTGGGGGTCTTTGGGTAATGCTGGAGATAATGGAAATGGATTCAATTTTTTTTCAAGGTGTCTTACTTCAGCTTTCATTCTTCCTGACCAGAAATCAGAAAATGAAATTTTGTGAAGAGCTTTTAAATTACAGTGTGAAGAAGTACTTTTGCTTGTTTTGAAGATACGAGATGATTTTTGTATAAGTGCAGAATGAAAGGTCTGAGTTTTTGTGGAAGATCTTTCGAGTTTCTTAATTAGATGACTTGAAAGTTCTTTATATGGTTTTTGAGGTGGGCTGATTTGCTTTAAATTAACCATCATTTTATTAAATGTAAATTTTGATGTTCAAATGCTTCATGTTTGATTAAAGTTTAACTTTGGAAGTATATTGGAACGATAAATTGATAGCAGGGTTTTTACTCAATTAATTCAAATAATCTTTTGTATAAATCCCTTTTCATTTTTCTTAGATTCTTAAATGTTTTAAGATAAAAGTGATTCAGTTCTATCATAGGCTTAGATAACTTAAGATTGTTTTGAAGTTTATGAATGTTCTGGCTCAAATATTAAATAAGGATATTAGAAACACTTAAATATCCTTTGTTGAAGTTTGTGTTTGATTATTTATCGTCATATCAAAATTTAAGCATTTATTAAGGATATGCTTTGGGATACCTGCAGGATGAGAACTGTATGATTACCTGAAGAAGGGGATAATTTATGCATTTTTAAATTTTTGACGTCAGACATTTTCTAAGTAATCACCCAGTGACTTTTATATTTATTTTTAGAAATCCATTCTTGAAATCAAACAAATCTATGCAAATAATCTAATTCAGAAGGATGGATATTTACACAATCCCTAAGCAAGCGAAGATTTTTTAAATTATCGATTGATATTAAAAATTGAATAAGTATTTTATTCGATCCGGAAGAATTTCCTTTCTTAATTTGATGATTTTTACTTAAAGCTATGCTAAAATATAATCAGAATCAAGATTTCGGAAAAAAAATTAAATTTTATTAAATTTTTTATATCGACCTGGATGTCTTGAAAGAGATTTTTCCTGAGGTAGAGATGATTTGGGTATTGAAATAGAAATGATTGAGTACTATTCTCATAATATTAGTAGCGTATCATATTATATAAAGCCAAAAGAAAATTTAATTATTACTCTAAAAGATTAATTCTTTTGGTTATTCAAATTATAATCCTCCCTTGTTCATCACTCTAATTACTTAAAATCTCCCTAAAATAATATCAATCAAGGTTATTTTCATAAAATATATACATTTATAAACCTTACACCTAAAAAATTTTTGCTTATTTCTACTTGCTATCTAAACCTACCAATTAAAATCTCCTTAATCTAAATCCATAAAAAGAACTAAAACATCTCATAAATCTAAAAATTAAAATTTAATAATTACTAAAGTTCTCTCTAAAATCAATATTTATCTCTTCAATAATAAACTCAAATCATTTACTAAACTTCTTATTCTTTAAGAATTACTGGAAAATTGCAGACTTTAAAGCACTCGGCTTCTATAAAACTTTTGATACTCTTCATGAAGTACCTTATTTGAAATTGAAATTTCAAGACTTAATCTCCTTGCTTTTTTCCTGAAAACTTCACAATCACCAATAATTTTTTCTAAAGCTGGAACCAATTCAAGTGGTTTTTGTGAAATCCGAGAAGAATTCTTATAAAATTCTTTACTTTTCAACACATTTCTATGAATTTCTGGAAAAAATTCAAATTCTTGTCGAGGGTTTCTTGATGTTTTGGCGCAAATTGAATAGGGCATCATTTGTTTCTCAAGATTTCTTACTTCAGCTTTCATTCGATTAGACCAGAAGTCGGAAAATGAAATTTGATTTCGAGTTTTTGTTGATGTTAGAGAGCAGGTGCTTTTAGTGGATCGAAAGCAGTTGGGTGATCGCTTGGTTAGAGTTTTGGGGTATGTTTGTTTCTTGTGGTAGGACCTGTCGAGTTCAGTCTTTTTGAGGATTGAGAGCTCTTTTTGTGAGTGATTTGGTGAGCCTGGTTGCTTTAAGGAAGCCATTGTTTATTATATCTAAAATCACTGCTTTATTTGATGAATTTTTAAAAAAGGATTGAAGATTTGGTTCAAGGATTTAGTGAATTGGTATTTGAGAGGGTGTCATGTTAGAAAAGAGAGAATAAATTGAGGTTTTAGAAAAATCTCAAAAATTCTGGTAGTTTTTTAAGTGGCTATCTTAGAGATTTTTATAGTTTTGTATTATCTGGAAGATTGATAATCAAATAGTTATTATTGTCGTTTTTATCTCAGTCTATATTAAAAATTTTCTTTAAATGTTGTAAAGTATATAAAAATGTTTAATTTTACTTTTAGATTTCTAAGAGTTTTTTGGATTGTTAAGTAGATATTGAATCAGAGACTGAACTTTTAAAATTATTTGAGATGGTATCGTGCTTTAAGAGTATTGTATATTTTGAAGATGACTAAATTTTTAGAAAATCTAAATTTTATGAGAGGTATAAAATCGAATAATTTTCTTACTTTTAGCTTAATTAGACTTTTATAAGTTTCTATAGTGTTTGAGAAATTTTAACATATCACTTGAGATACTTTTGACAAAATATAAAATTTATATAATTTGATAGCTGTGTATATTAAATTAATCTGTCCTTTTTATCAAATTTATGTGTATATTAAGTAAGTATTTATACAGGTAGTCTATGAGCAAATCCGCATTTAATTATCTAATCAATCGAATAAAGTATATAGTTTTTAAACTACTTATTCTGTATAAAACATAAAGGAATTGACGATAATGGAACTCAAAAACATTTTATATGCTAAAATACATTAAATTCGAAGATCTTGTCATTTAAATTGATTCAATCAAACTAGATCAGGTTTGGCAAATCAGAAGTTCCATATATTAATGCACTTGCTTAGCTAAAAAACCAAGTACTATGTCATATCTTATCCATACCTTTAAATTATATCAATTTAATCTATAAATTTCGTTAAAATTTTAATTCTTGCTCAGTATTCACAAAATCTTGCAAACATCATAGTTTTTGTTAAATTTTATGAATTATCTAGCAACTAGTGAAATATAATCTATATTAACTTGTTTATTTGATAATTATTTCTGCTAATATCTAAAATATCAATTTCGAAAGATATCATTCAAAAATTGTATTTACAGTCGTCCTACTCGATAGTGGTATAATAGTAATCTAATACTTCATAATTAAACAAAATTATGACCAAGCCCAATAATACGAATTGTATAACCTTGATAATAAATCTAAAAATTAGAAACTTGAAAAAAATTCTTAAATATTCAAAAAAATTAGCGTAAAATTATCTAAACTCTTCCTCTTAAATAAAATCTACTTTCACTCATATCGATAAATATCCCACTGCTTAAAACCCAAAGAAAATAAACTTGACCTAAATCTTTACTAAAATCAAAACCCATTAAATAAAAATTTTTCAATAAAAATCTGAAATTCTACAATTTTCCCGAAATACAGACAAATTCATAAACCACCAGAAAAATTAAATAATCTACTTTCTCAAAATCTTGAAAGTTTCTGTGACTCTTCAGTAGCGATTCTACTCAAAGTAGACAATTCAAAGCTCAATCTTCGAGCACCCTTCCTAACAACATTACACTGGTCAATAATTTTTTCGATCTCAGGAACGTCTTTAATGATTTTTTTCTTATTAAAGCAGGCGATTGAATACATTTTCCAGACTTTTTCGTTGTTTTTGTGAATCTTTGGTAAAAATCCTGATTTACCTTGAGAAGCTCTGCAAGAATTCAAGTTGATAGTCTCAGGAAGGATTTTTCTTTCGAGGTATCTTACTTCGGCCTTCATCCTATTTGACCAAAAGTCAGAAAATAAGATTTTGCTTGAATTTCTGACAGATGATATTGAGCAAATACTTTTGCTTTTGCGGTATGTTTTAAATGAAGGGATAACTGAATCTTGAGGGAAGCTTTTTGCTTTTTTTGGGGAATTTTTCTTAGTAGGCTTTCTGGTAAAAAACTCAGCATTTTTATGTCTTTCTGTGAACGGCTTGCTCTCAGTGTTGTCCATTATTTTATAAAATCAGGGCATTTATAGAATTTCTTCAATGTTTGATGTAGTCTAAATATCACAAGACAATAAAAATTTTATTGATTTTAAGGAATTTTATATTTTCAGGTTGCTTTTAGATATCTTTTTACAAAGAAGAATATAAAGGCATACCTGGGATTTTATATATTCCATTTTTCTGAAGTAAAATTAATTCTTGTTTCTTTTGAAAGTAAGTATCTTCATCAAACACCTAAAACTTTGCATCTAATCCTAACCTTCCTATCATTGAAAAAGACTTCTAAACTCAATAAATCTAAAATTTATCTTCATCAATCACCTAAAACAGTTCACCTAATCCTAACCTTCCAATCATTGAAAAATAATTCAAAACTCAATAAAAAATTAAAATATTCAACCATTCAAGCACTTCCCAAATCCAATTAATAACACCCTAACACCTTAACACCTTCTCACGAACCCAAGTTAATAAACCCTAAATGGATAAAAAGAAAAAATACCTCGAAAACATCCTCAAAGACATCGATCGAGGAATGATCAAAGGTCTAGAAGAAATGTTTCTCGAATACAAACTCGAGACCGGGACCATAACCCGAGACCATCTAAAACAAATGCTAAACCAAGTAGAAAAAAAGTACAAAGTTCACTACAAAAACATCATCAGCCACTTTCCAGAATCCTTAACTTCCTTAAAAATTTCTCAAATTCTTCAAGTCCTTAAAACCTTAACATTAGAAAAGCTCTCAAAGTTATCTAAAAACATTCAAAAGCCCGAAGAAAACGAAGATTTAGTCCTTTCACCTTTAAAAGATCATTCAAAGTTAAGTGTTCTCGAATTCAACAAAGTGAGTTTTAACGAATTCATGTATCGAGTCGATCTTCACACAGACTGGATCACTGAGCACATCACAAGATCCAATCCAAAAGAAATGTTAAAAGATTTGATGAACAAGTGCAAACTTCAAGTCACTGAAGATGAGTTAAAAACATTTGGAAAAGAAATGAAAAAAATCTTCTCACCTGAATATGACTTCGCATTTTCTGACTTCCGGGCATTGACTTTCGCTTGGTATGAAGCTTGTCATTCTTTTGAAGACCTTCGAAGTAAATTGTTGAAAACTATCAGCGAGTTCGAAGAGATCAGGGCACAAAAACTGCCAGATCATGAAAAATCTTCAGTTAAAGACCTTCTCGTCAACCTCAAGTCAAAACTCAAAGAACTCCCGAATTACGAGATCCGAGAAGAAAACTTTGAAAATAAATGTATTGAAGGAATCACTCAGATTTTCAAGTTTTACTCAAAACAACAGTTCCTCATCGGCAAGACCCCGACATTTGACTCAATAAAATCAAACACAGAAGTTTTAACTCTAGGAAAATTCATTCAGTTCTGCAAGGATTTCCAGATTTTAAAGGAAGATTCAAAAGAAAAAACGAAAATAATGAGTGTTTTTTTAAGGCAGGTCTTTATTCAAACTGCTGAATTTTCTAGAAATATGGCAGAAAATCACTTTTTAGAAGCGTTGGAAAAGATTTCAGATAGATTTTTTGATAAGAGTTTTGATAAAGAAAATAACACCCGATGGAGTCAACTGCCTGTTGATGATAAAAGACTCAAGTTTTTCGAATATCTTAACTTTCATAGACCTGAAATTTATTCGGCTAAGCTGAAAGGGCTTATTCCGCATTTTGGAATTGAACAGAATGATAGGATCCCTGATTATGACCTGGCAAAAAATTATAAAAGTAAACCGGATAAGGTCAAGGCAGCAAAGGTTCAGATTGAAGAGTGGAAAAGGAAAAAAGATGCGCAGAGGGAAAAAAGAGAAGTGGTTAAAACTGAAAGGGTTCAACAGAAAGGGTATTCAGGACGGTATCAAAGAATTAGATTTTTGAAGAGTGTTGGAAGAAATGCAAAAGAATCAGAATTCTCTGATGATTAGTTGAATGGATAATTAATTTCTTCAGGTTTTATTAAACTTGAAGATTGAAATTAACTTTAGTTAAAACTATCTTAATTCATATTTAATTATCAATTATCAAATCTCTTTCTCTTATCTCAAACTTATATAAAATAATCAATCCTAATAAAAACTCTCTAAATATCTCAAAGATCTTCCCAGTAATAATCTTCCAATCCTGCAAAAACTTTTTCATAATTTAATGGGGAGCTGCAATGGAAAAGACTTAAAAAAGACAGTCCGTGAAAGTGAGCCAAAACTAGCAACAACCTTAAAAATAACAGCTCAGACCTTCGTACAAGCAAGTTCAAGCAAAGTGACAGACATTTACAAAATGGGTAAATCTTTAGGTTCGGGTGCCTTCGGTGAGGTGCGTTTAGTGACTCACAAGCTCACAGGTCACCAACGAGCAGTGAAGATTTTCCGAAAATCGACATACCCTTCAAAAAAAGAGCTATCAAAACTTCAGTCGGAGATTGAGATCCTTAAAAAGCTAGACCATCCGAACATAATCCAAATTTACGAATATTTCGACGACCCCAAGCGTTTTTACATAATTATGGAAAAATGCGAAGGGGGCGAGTTATACTCACAAATAGTAAAACAAAGTACTTTCACAGAGCAAGACGCTAAAAACATCATTCGACAATTGATATCTGCAGTGAACTACCTGCATTCAAACCGTATTGTTCATCGAGATATCAAACCTGAAAATATTTTATTTGAGTACGCTGAAGACATGTCGAGTATCAAACTTATTGACTTTGGAGTCGCTTCTTTTTTCTGTGAAGATCAGAGATTAAAAGAACCAGTTGGGACTTTTTACTATGCAGCTCCTGAAGTACTTGATAAGGATTACGACAGTCGTTGTGACATGTGGAGCTGTGGAATCATTGCTTTTTTATTACTCACTGGAAAACCTCCTTTTGACCAGTCTGACGAAGCGAGTATCACTCAGAAAGTAAGAGAACTGAAATATGAACACCTTGAAAGTAGCCTTTCAATGGTCTCTTCTGAAGCCCAGGATTTTATCAAACAATTAATTCAACCAGCTGCCTTGCGACTTTCAGCTGATCAGGCACTTTCACATGTTTGGCTCAGTAGTAACTCGCTTTCCAATTGTTCAAATTCCGCTGAAGTGCTGGAGTCCTTAAGAAAGTTCCATAAAGGGAATAAACTTCAAGAAGCTGTTAGAATTTACATCACTTCTCAATGTCTCACTGTTCAACAGACTAAAGAACTGAAAGAACTCTTCAAACAAATTGATTTGAATGGTGATGGAAAAATCAGTCGAGAAGAATTGGAAAGTTATTACTTGAAAGTCATGGGTGACCATTGGGATCTTAGTGAAGTTGAAAGGATTATGAAGGAAATCGACTCGGATAATAGCGGGTTTGTTGATTACTCGGAATTTATTAAGGCTACTGTTTCGAACTCGGTCGTTGCTAATGTCACTAATTTGAGAATGGCGTTTATGAAGTTTGATACTGATGGAAATGGGAAAATTTCTCCTGATGAGTTTAGAGCTGTTCTTGATAAGGATTTTAAATATAGTGAAGAGGTCTGGAAACAGATTGTGAAACTCGCTGATAAGAATAATGATGGGGAGATTGACTTTAATGAGTTTATACAAGTCGTGGTTCAGTAGAAGGATTAAGGTTTGCTTATTTTTCAAGGTTTAGTTTATTGTGGTTTAGTTTTAGCGAATATTTATTTTCTGGTTTTTAGATTTGCTTTCTTGGTTGATTATGATTTCAGGGTTTTGATGTGAATCGGGATTTTTATTAGAGAAGTTAGTTAATTGCTTGGAGAATAGTTTACTTTCACATCTTCAGAATTTTGTTATATAATAAAATAATTTCCTGAATTTTAGTAATTTTAAATAATCTACATTTTGACCTTTCTGAAGTAAATGATTAGTAAAGCTAATTATTGTAATTTTCAAGAGCTTTGATAGCTTGCTGGAAGGCTGCAACAGCTTGAGAAATGTTTTTATATTCAAGTTCCTGTACTCCGTTTAATCCAAACTTTTTAGCTTGTTCAATCATTTTTCGCTGTTCTGGAGTCTGAGTGACTCGACCTCCTCTGGCCTGAGGCTCAACCCTGCGCTCTGGCTGGACAACCTGAGGACGCAAGGGTGGAGGTTCTTGTGTCCTGCTGACAGGCTCTGCGGGTTTTGTTGGCTTAACTGGGTTTATAGGGTTTGCTGGAAATCCTGTATTAGTAGGATTTTCAGGGTAAAACGTATTATTTGGTAGTCCCTGCTGTCCAGATGGTCCTGCATTAGGCCAAGGTTTCTGATTTCCAGTATCCGTAACTCCTCCAGACGGTCCTGCAGTAGGCCAAGGTTTCTGATTTCCAGTATCCGTAACTCCTCCAGACGGTCCTGCAGTAGGCCAAGGTTTCTGATTTCCAGTATCAGTAACTCCTCCAGACGGTCCTGCAGTAGGCCAAGGTTTCTGATTTCCAGTATCCGTAACTCCTCCAGACGGTCCTGCAGTAGGCCAAGGTTTCTGATTTCCAGTATCAGTAAGTCCCGCAGTTGGTGGAAAATAACTGTTTTGACTCGGTGTATAAGAATAATCACTAGGAGCTGAAACCGGAAAAGACGTTTGAAAACTAGTTGGAGGTTCATTTTTTCTCTCTTCTTTATTCACCCCATCTCTTTCTCCAGGCCCTCCAGGCAAAGGTTTTTCTCCATTTTTTAAAGCTTTTAATATGTCAGCAGTCTTCCACTTGCAATAGATTCTCTTTTCTTCCCAATCTGGAGGAATTTCTTCGAAAACGTTGAAAGCTTCAATGAAATAAGAAAGTATCAGGAACTTCTGAGCGGTTTTCTTTGTTGATCCTGTTTTGCGATCGTCGTTGTCAGCTGAGATGAAAAGCATGGTGATGAATTTTTCGAAGTGAACTTTGGGCTCTGGAATTTCTCCCATATCTTTTTTCTTGGCTTCCATTACATTCAGCATGTTTCCTAAGTAATTCGTGATTTCTTGAATGGTAGGGTTTTGCTTTCTGACATCCATAGCAAGTTGAACAGCATACCTATAACAATAATAAGAAATCACCGTATCCGCAACCTTCATTTCCTCAGCCCGAACCAGAAAAGGCTTGATCATATTTAAGCTCTCAGGCAAATTTTCCATTATATTCGTCTAGAATATGACAACAAAACTCTCATCTCTAAGTTTCAGCCGAGGTCTTGAAAGAGGTGAAAATTCATGTATCCGTCCCTTATCTCAATTTTTACTTAAAAGAAAATTACAAGGAAACGACTTACTTTTTTACTCATCTCAACAAAAAATCGAGGTAATGACCACATCTAACTTCGTAGTAAGAAAGCATTACCCAGTAGCAAATCCTTTTAAGGATTTTCCAAAGTTCCAAACAACCAGCTTCGAAACTGTAAAAAAATCTGAAATTCCAAAAAGGTTTTTTCAATACCACCCAAAGAAAAGCGCGACAGTGAAAATAAGAAGAGTTTTCAATCGAACCTCAAACAAAACAACAGAAAAGTGCAAAAAACGCGAAGAGCAGATAAGTGGTTGGGCTGGTTTGACTGTGAATAAACCTGAGTTACCTTAATAACTAAAAAATCTGAAATCCTTCAAACTTGCAAATAAGTTTAGCGTAAAACGGTAATAAATGGCTTCAAGGACTTCAAGACTCAAAGAAAACTTCCGAGAATTCTCAGTCCCAGCTTCGACCACAGTTCACTTCAGCAGTAACCGAATCACAACTTGTAAATACAATTTTTTAACATTTTTACCTAAAAACCTTTGGTACCAGTTCCAGAAGTTGGCAAACGTTTACTTTTTAATCATCGCAGTTCTTCAAGTGATTCCTGCAATTTCAGTCTCAGATGGCGTTCCTAACATTCTTCTTCCTTTGTTCTTCGTCTTAACAGTGAGTGCAGGGAAAGACCTGCTGGAAGACTTGAACAAGCGAAAGTCAGACAGAGTGGAAAACACTCGAAAGTCACTTGTATGGAAAGACGACTGGACACCAGTGAAGTGGCATAAAGTGCAAGTAGGCGACTTGGTTAAAGTTTTGAATAACGAGTACTTCCCTGCTGACCTCGTCGTTTTGGCAAGTTCAGACCCGAGTGGCCTCTGCTACATTGAAACGAAGAATTTAGATGGAGAGACGAATTTAAAACACAAGGTAACTAATCCTAAATTTAGTCGAATCGCTTTACAAGACCCTTCGGCCTTCATGGCTAAGTTCATTTGTGAAGAACCTAACTCCATGATTTATCAGTTCAAAGGAAAAGTTGTTCTTGGTGAAGAAGTTGTTCCTGTCGCTGCTGAGAACTTTTTATTAAGAAGTAGCAGTTTGAGGAATACGGATTTTATTATAGGAGTCGTTGTTTATACTGGACATGAAAGTAAAATCATGCTGAACTCGGCGAAGGCTAGTAACAAGTTTTCTCATTTGGAGTCTAGGATGAATGACGAGATTATTAAAATCTTTTTAGTTCAGGTCTTTCTTTGCCTGTTCTGCGCGACTTGCTACTTGATCTGGTTTCATGACGCTGAAGACGACACTGAAGAGTACCTCGAGTTAGACGAACTTGATCAACAAGGAATTCTTTTATTTGTTCTGATGTTTTTCTCATGGATGCTGATTTTCACTAACTTTGTCCCAATTTCACTTATTGTTACTTTAGAAGTCGTCAAGTTTATCCAAGCGATTTTCATCGCTTGGGACTTGAAGCTTTACTATGAGCCGAGTGACATCCCTGCACGAGTAAATTCTTCGAATTTAAATGAAGAACTCGGGCAAGTGACTCACGTGTTTTCTGATAAGACAGGGACTCTTACATGCAATAAGATGGAGTTCAGGAAAATGACTATCAAGGACGTGTCATATGGTTCGGATTCAAGAATGATTCAAGAAAAAGTAGAAAATGTTGACTTTGTTGATGGAAGTTTTGATGGAAAATCTGAGGAAAATCTTGAATTTTTACTTGCACTTAGTCTTTGTCATACCGTGATGACTGAAAATTCTGAACAGGGCCGGGGGTATAAAGCGAGCTCAACTGATGAACTTGCCTTGGTCAGTGCTGCGAAGTACTTCGGGGTTGAACTTGTAAGCAGGTCAGCTGATGAAATTGTTATCGACTTGCATGGCTTGAGACAGGTTTTTAAAACTTTGAAAATTATTGAATTTTCGAGTAATAGGAAAAGAATGACGGTTATTGTTAAACGTCCTGATGGGCAGATCTGGCTTTATTGTAAGGGAGCTGACTCGAAAATCATTCCGATTTTGAAATCGGGAATTGATTATCTTGTGAGTTGTGAACAGGCCCTTGAAAGTTATGCTTGTCAGGGATTGAGGACTCTTGTACTTGCTTGTAAACAACTCACTGTTGAAGAATATGAGGAGTGGCAGATGGTTTATCAAAATGCTATGGAAAATATTTTAAATCGTGAATATGAAATGGAAAAAGCTGCGGATAGTATTGAAAAGGATTTGGATTTAATTGGGGTCACGGGGATTGAAGATAAATTGCAGGATTCGGTGCCTGAAACGATCGAATTTATCCGAAAAGCAGGAGTAAAGATCTGGATGATAACAGGCGATAAAATCGAAACAGCAGTAAACGTTGCCTTCGCATGCAAATTACTAACAAATAAAATCGGCCGTGTGACAATCGACAAGTTGACATCCGATGAAGTAAAGAACCAATTAGAAGAAGCAGTCGAGAACCACCCAACAAAAATGGCTTTAATAATATCAGGAGACTCTTTGCTTCACATACTTCAAAGTCCAAACGAGTTATCCTTAGCGACTTTAATGGCTTCAGCCCACGTGATCATCGCTTGCCGAGTAAGTCCTCAACAAAAGGCAGACCTTGTGCGACTAACAAAAGAAAAAGAGCCAAATTCAAGAACACTAAGCATCGGCGACGGTGCAAACGACGTCAACATGATCCTCGCAGCCCACGTAGGAATCGGCATCGCAGGACTTGAAGGAAATCAAGCTGTTTGGGCTTCTGACTACGCGATTGGACAGTTCAGTTACTTGAAAAGACTGATGTTTTTACATGGTCATGAAAGTTATAGAAAAAATGCGAATTTGATCTGTTATAACTTTTATAAAAATATATTGGTCACTTTTCCTTTGATGTTTTATGGAATTTTTAGTGCTTTTTCTGGACAGATCTTGTATAATATGTGGAGTTATCAACTTTTTAATGTTTCTTTTGCTAGTATGCCTATTATGATTTATGCTATTTTTGATAAGGATAAGAATTTTGGATTGCTTGAAGATAATCCTGCGTTTTATAAATTGGGGATTAAAGGGAAATTGTTTACATCGTATTTTTTTTGGAGGTGGATTTTTATCGCGGTTTTTGAAGGGTTTGTTATACTTGTGGTCAGTGCTTATTCGATTTGTTATTATTCGACCGAAGAGGATGGAAAAATTATGGGAATGTGGGAATTGAGTGATTTTGTTTTTACTACTGTTGTTATTATTGTTAATTTAAGGGTTTTTAGCTTTAGCATGAGCTGGTACTGGTTTTCGATGCTTATTAGCTTTTTGTCTATTGGGCTTTATTTTGTGAATGACTTGATGATTACTCAGTGGTTTCCTATTAAGAACTTTTTTGATAATTTCGATGGACGGGGTAGTACTCTAAAGCTCCTGAGAACTCCACTGATCTACTTCATAGGAATTCTAGTGATCTTCTCCATTCTAATAATCCAGCCGTTATTCGAGTACACAAAAAAGCTAAAAAAGTTACTACTTCCAAAAGACAAATACCAAGAGTCAAGTGTCCAAACAAGTAACTTAAAATCCGAAGAGCATAGTTCAAACAACAGTGAAAGCGACGAAGAAAACATCCAAGCGCCTCTTCTTCGGCGACATACAGGCTTCGGTTTCAACGGTGAGCCGGGGCAGACACCTCAAATAACCGATCCTCGCTTCGGACAAGATTAAATTTAATGTAATGACTTTATCAGGAGTTAATCATCTGTAAATATGAAGTCCTGCAAAGTCTGCCCTTCTTTCGCCGAGTTCATCGTCGGGTCCTGTTTCTTCTGCTCTAAGCACGTCAAACATTCAGACCCCAGCAACGTTCCAGTTAAACTCATGCAAAGTGAAAACGAGTGGAAGGCTCAGAGAATCAGGACTAAAGGATTGAAAAGATTGAAAAAACTTGAAAGGCTTTCTAGGTTGATTTATTCAAAAACTGCTGAAATTATTGAGAAAGTCAATCAACTTCACTTTGAAGCGATTGAAAAAGTTAACAAAGAAAGAATTTTGGTCTTGGAGATGATTAATTCAAATGATGATCAAGTTTATTCAAAATTTAGCAAAAAGTACTTCTGTGGAATGATGAAGGAAAAAGTGGATTTTGCTGAAATTTCTAGTTTTTATGGACAGGAAATGTTTTGTGAGGTTAAACAGGAAAAATTTCAGTTTTTAGGTGTGGGAAAAAAGGAAAAAGAACTTGAAACAAGGTTTAATCTCCTGGTTGAGGACTATGAACCGCCTGTCAGTCTTTTAACTCTTTCGGAAAATGGAGAAAAGTTAGCTTTAGTCGATGGGAAGCTATTTGTCCAGGTTTTTTCATTACCTGAAAAACAACACCTTGCGAAATTGAAAAGTCCTGATGTTCTTTGCTTTTTAGCTTTTGATTCTGAGTTGACTCTTCAGGGACTTACTAAAAAAGGATTGTTGTTGACTTGGGATTTGACGGTCAAAGGAATCGTGTCTCAGATGCAGGTTTCTGAAGTTGATGTTAAATGTTGCAAGATGATTGGAAAAAATTTATTTGTTGCTACTTTTGACTTGAAAATTTTAAGAATAAATTTTGAGAGGTTAGATGTTGAAGTGATTTTACAGTTTAAGAGTGAGATCAACTTTTTGGCTGGTATTTTGGAACCTTTTAAATTAGTTGGGGCTGCTGGTGGAGAAGTAGTTATTTTTGATTTAGAGAATAGGGAAGTTGGGTGTCTGGTTAGTGGAAATTCAGCTGTTACTGCTTTGGATTGTGCTAGGAATCATGATTTGGTTTTTATTGCTTTTATGAATAAACCTGTGCAGATTTGGAGTACTGGACCAGCGAAATTAGTGGCTTCGTTGACAGGTCCTCCAGACCTGATAACATATCTAACACTAACACCCGACGACTCCCAACTAATAGCCTGCAGCCAAGACAAACGATTAAAAATCTTCAACATTTCCAGCAAAAAACAAGAACAAACCCTAAACCCAATGCCCCAAGCAATAACATCAGTAATCCAATCACCAGACCAAAAATACCTCTACATCTCCTCAAACGACTTAAAAGTCTTCAGCTTCTCAGAAAAGAAACTAATCGATTTCCAGCTAACAAGAGCGCATTCAACAACAGTAACTTGCATCCTCTTCACCTCAAACCACTCCAAAGCAATTACAGGTTCCAAAGACAAGACCATAAAAATATGGAACCTTTCAAAAAACAAGCTAAAATCAACCTTAACAGGCCATAACGACGAAGTGACTGACCTTCTGTTAAGTTCCTCAGAAAAGATTCTAATTTCAGCTTCAAATGATAAAACAATTAGATCTTGGGACTTACTTGACAATAAAATGATTATTTTCAGTCCTGCTGGAGCCAAATCAGTAAAACTTTTCATGGACAACAAGGCAGAGGTCCTCATAAGTCTCACAGAAGACAGAAACATCAGAGTTTTTTCAGTCATGACTGGAAAAATGCTTCACATGTTTCAGGCTCACGCGATTCTTTCCTGTGGTTTTTTCGTTTTCAGTAACATGATCATTGTCGCAGATGAAAAAAACCTGAAAATTTTAAATATTTCTGAGAAAAAAATAGAGAAAACTTTAGTACATGAAAAAAATTTAGTTTCTATTGATGCGAGACAGGATTTGATTGTAAGTCTTTCGGCAGATGGACTTGTTAATGTTTTAACATGTGAAGGGTTTTCAGTTGTGAGTAGTTTTGAAGTAGGTGCTGCAGTCCAAGTAGTAGTCAGCGAAGACTCGAAGTACCTGGCCTGCAGGTACTCAACCCACGTGAAGCTCTGGGAATTAAAAAGCGGGATCGAAGTAGACTTTCTTCCATCCTTAAACGATTCAAACTGGTTAAAACGATACCCAATATTCAACAAACTAGATCTTAACTAACCATCCTTAATCCTAATTTGTAATTAAATACTCTAAAAAGCACGACAACTATCCTGGTCCTTACAAACAATGCACTGTTTAAGCACATTGAGTTCTAAATTAATATCATTGATCGCTTCCGTTAAAGTTTTCCCTTCCATCTCAGAAATAGGTCCAGCTCCTAAAATAAAACTGAGATCAGCTTGTTCTCCTTTAAAAATACTCTTCGCCAGACAGTTCAACATCGAAATTTCCTTTTTAATCAAAGCAACTTCTCTGCATAAAGTCCTTTGCTGAGCTTGACTTTCATGACTGGCAAGTTCGATTTTCTGTTCTTTGATAATTTCTTCCCTGAGGCCATTATTTTCCTTGACCAGTTTATTTTGCATCTCTTCCAAATCACGGATCTGCCCTTGTAACTGTGAATATTCTTCTTGAGTGATGCAGGTGCTTTGAAGCTTGTTTAATTCTGCAGTCAATGATGCGTGAGTTGATTTTAAATGAGCGTTAGTCGCTTGAAGCTCACTTTTCGAGTACCTTGCCAGGGACTGCTCGATTTTCAAGTTTTCTTCTTCGATTGCTGATATTTGTTGGATTAACACGCTTTTTGCTTTGATTTTTTCCTGCAGGTAAGCTTCAAGATGTGCATTTTCTTTTTTTACTCTTTCTTCTTTCGTGTTTTCTAAAGTTTTTAACTTTTCTTTTAGTTCTTTGTTCTTTTTTTCTAGCTCTGAGAAGACTTTTCGCTTTTCATTGTCCTGTGCCTTGTTTTGAAGAAGGTTTTGAATACTGTTGTCGTATTGTTGCATGTTTTTTTTTAACTCTTGCATTCTGGAGGACTGGGAAGAGATTTCTTGTTTGTACTTCTCGATTAATAAGTCGATTTTGTAAGGCTGGCTGTTTTCTTTTAGCGGCTCTTTTGATTGAGGAATTCCTCGGTTTGAACTTGAACCGCGAAGAGGAGTTGTTGTTGGAGTTGAATTTGGACTTTTGTATTTGTTCCGGGTTTTGAATTTCTTTAAGTCGGGCTGGATCTGGAAGACTGATCGTGGAAGGTCTTCGGGTTTCACTCGTGGAGCTGGGGTAGCGTCAATACTTTTGCTGGACGAACAAGTAGACATTTAAAATATGAAATTATTAGAGGATCAACTGTCTTGTCTGCCTAATGAATTCACCACGGACAAGATATCAGACATCGAAGTTTCAGTGATTCCTGCACGCATCTGAATCCGAAAAGAAGAGATCATCAAAGCTTTAATTTGAAGTTCTGACTTGATATGCCTCACTGAGTACTCAGGCATGACTTCCAATCCAACAACTTCCCAGTCAAGTAAATGCATGAGTAAATTATCAATAAAAAACTCAAGTTTCCAGCTTTTTACTCTAATGAACGTATGTCTCTCTAGATTAGACAGTCCTAAAGTGTCGATTTGAAAGAAACCGTCTGTCAAGGTCTGAGACCCTGACCTGTAAATTCTCAGGATCAAGTGATTTGAGCTTATTGACTCAGGACCTTTGTACTTCTTCATGTAAGACAAAAGGTGGGGCAATAGGGTGCTTTTAAGTTGCTCCATTTTTAGATTAGAGAATGGATTGACTAGTTGATGGTTTTGGCTTTCATATAGCCAGGCTTTAACTGGAAGCTGGATTGATTGGAAGTAATTATTTGATATTTTCATCATAAAGGATAAGGTTTAGGACTTTTGAATAAAATCCTAAGAAAATTGGTTTCGAATTTATTTGCTAGATGTATTAAATTTTCTTTAATTCTAAATTTTTCTTGATTTTCATTTCTGTTAAGTTCAAAAGCGATTTTAAATTCTTCCAGATACTCTTCTCCTAAAAATAACAAAAATAATTTAGCTCATAAGTATCTCAAGTCTCTTAAAACAACCGAAACGTCATCCCCTTCATTTTTCCTAAGCCCCTTCAAAAACTATCTCCATAAAAAATCCCAAATCTAAACCTTCTAAAAAATGAACTTTTCCCATAGGCGGTAATTCAAACTGCCATATTTTTTACAATAAAAGAGTTATACGTTTCCAACCCTAATAATGGTATTTAAACTCTCAATCTTTATATTGGCACTCATCGCTTTTCAAGGTATCCAAGCGACAGAGCTCTCCAATTCTGAATTAGAAACAACAAAACAAGGTGGCTTCGTTCAAGTCCTTGACGAAGGAGATGAAAGTTATCAAGTAGTAACTGCGGAAGGACAAACAGTGCAAGAAGAAGAAGAATGCGACTGTATTGATGGAGAGAACTGTCTGGAAGAAGTAGAAGTCGCTATTCAGTGTATTGATGGCGACTGCACAGTTAAACTATTGACAGATACTGATATTGACTTTAACGCTGATTTGAAATTAGTGGCTGTACCGGTCGAAGATAATGGTCATTGTTGCGAGTAGTGAGAATAAATAATTTTTTTATGGATCGTTTAGTTATTTTTAATGACTTTGTTTTTTTAGTTTGATTTCTCCAAGTTATAATATGGACGGGCTTAAAACTCTTCCAAAAAGATCAGCGACTTCAAAAGAAATGACTAAAACTTTACCCAATGCTTTAAGAATTCCGAAATTGCTTTCAAGGTACTCAACTCGACTACCTGCCGAGTCCCTGTCACCAGAGCCAGCAGTTCCAATGCCAGTTTACAGTCCAGCTCCGAAGCCTTCTCAACTTCTGCTGGACTACCTTAACTCCTCATCATCAAAAACACCAGAACATCGTTCACCACAGGTTAAAAAGCTCCAAACTTTAAAAACTCCATCAAAACCCTTCCCAAGCCGTTTAATATCAAGCAAATCCTTAAAAACTATTACAATCTTCGATACCCTCAAGTTTCCATCCTCCGCAACTCACTTGCAAGTTCCAAACCCTTTCTAAAATAATTAAAACCTGCAAAATAATCTAATATTCAAATGATAGCAGATATATGGAGCATCGCAGAAAACATAGAATCACCTTCAACTCTCCCTCAAAAGACTTTACTGATAGTAGGCGAAAGGAAATCAGGAAAGTCAAGCATAATGCAGAACTTCATGCTCCAGTCCTCAGAAGAGTCTCCAAAAGCAACAGTGGCCTTAGAGTACAGGTTCATTCGTTCAACATCAGACAACGTGGCTCATCTATACGAGTTAGGCGGTGGTCGTCTTCTTGCAAACCTAATCAACTTTCCCATAACATCCGACTCAGTATCAACTCTAGTCGTAGTCATCACTCTAGACCTTTCCATTCCCTACAAGGTCCTAGATTCACTTTTATACTGGCTTCAGGCAGTTCGCGCTAGAATCGACGAGGTCTCAGAAAAACGATCAAAAAAAAACATAGCCCGTGCGAAAATCATGGTAATCGGAAGTAAATACGATGTTTTCGCGAATCAAGAAAGTGAAAACCGAAAATGGATGGGCCGAGTCCTTCGTTTTTTCTGCTTGAAACACAAAGCCTCGCTTTTTTACTACAGTTTAAACGACAACCGCCTGACAAGTGCAGTTCGACAGACCTTTTCTCATTACTTATTCGAAGAAAACTCCCGATCTTTTGACCAGCGCGAACATTCTTCAGCGATTCAAATCTCAGAAAACATCGACAGCTTCGAAGCGATCGGCCCTCCTCCAGGAGGAAAAAATTCAGAAAATCCAGAAGAAGAATGGAAAAAAGCTTTTATCAAGACTTTTCCTCGTCCATCTAAAAAGAAATAATAAATCTAGAACAAATCTTAAAACACTAGGCAATCTTTTTTCTTTCCATCATTTTTCGCGTTTTTCGAATCGATTTGCTGTGATTTCAAATCAGCGTGTTTGGGACTTAGTTTGTTTTGTTTGCCCATTTGTTTTGGTTTCTCTGTTGTTACCTCGGGCCTGGGTTCAGGTTTTGAAAGGGTCTGGCGCTTTGGAGGTTCTGTTTTTTGAGTGATGCCTGTGCCGAAGATGGAAACTGCGAGTTTATTGTTTTGCATGTACCTGGCTAGTGAGTCGTCTACTAAGACACCTTTGAAGTCTTCCTTCCAGTTGAAAGTCGGTTGTTCATTGTAACCGTTCACGATTGAGGTCCTACGAATGCCGAGTCCTGGGAAGTGAAACTCGCAGTAAACGTTAGTTGAATGACTTTGAGGAAGGTTTCTAGCTTCATGGATCTCAACACGAAAGTTGATAAGTGCCCCGACGAGTTCTTCAGGGGTGTCAGGTCCTTCTTCACACATTTCTCCATTTTCTTCAACGGGGACGATATTCATTCTTAAAAAGCCGGCATCGCCTCCAGTCGCAGAAATGATGAGGATATCGAAAGGGTTATCGAATAACAAGCCCAAAGGCTTCAAAGAGTAGTAACCTTTTCCTATCAAAGTCTCTTCAGGAGGGTCCCAAAGCGGGTCTTCATCAGGCGAAGGAGCGATTTCTTCATCGATGAGTTCTCTTAACATGCAGAGTCGATCTTCGAACTTTTCAGGTTCCCAGTACCAGATAAGGCCGTAGTCGCTGTTGATTACTTCGACTTTCAGTTCTTTGTCCCACTTTTCAGGCTCAAGGTCTTCTTCATCTTTCACGTCATTTGGAAGAACATTGATGATCTTCGCTGAACACTTCACATGACGGTTCAGGTCAGAGGCCAACATGTTGGCCTCGCTTATTAGAGGAAAGAGTTTCGCTAGTTTTGAGTGAAGTTGCTTTTTCTTTGACATTGGCTCGTCAACTTCAGGGTGCTCGGAAGGCTCAGGCTTTTCGTCTTGCTTTGTTGAAGGGACTTCGAGGGTTAGGGTTTCAGTGGTTTTTTCAGCGTCTGAAGGAAGTGGGTCTTTTAAAGGAGTGTGAGGAGTCTCGGAACTTGATATTGACATTATTCGACTTGCTCTTACGTTTTGAGCGGAACCCTCAGGGTATAGGTTTGGGTCTGCGAAGGAGGATAAGGCTCGGCTTGCTCGTAGGTCTTGCTTTGGCTGGGATTCTTCGAATTTTTGGACTTCTTCTTCGACTTGCTTTGATTGCTCTTCCATGAAGAATTCGTAGTCGATGTCCTGCTCTTTTAGAGATGAGGTACCACCTGGAATTTTGAATAGGAATAAAGTGCTTGTTCCTATTATTACTCGGTCTAAATGGTTTAGAACTATTCTGCTTGTAACTTGTTTACCATTGACACAAAGGAACTTCGATGATCTTTCATCAAAAGGTTCAAGTACAATATTTTCATCATCATCCTTATCAAACTGGCAATGTCTGATAGACACACTAGAACTAGCAAGCACAATATCACAAGGAGGTTTAGCATTTTTTCTTCCGACAGTCAGAGGAACCTTCGCAAAATTATAAACAACTCTGCCAGAAAGCTGATAATCTTCATTGATATTAGTAATATGGGGTCCGGAAACATCAATAAAACTCTCCTTCTCATAAACAACTTCTCTTTTTTGAGTGAAAGACATTTCTTTCTCCTTGGCAAGTTTCTCAAGAGCTGCCATCTGTTCCTTTAATTCAAGGATTTTCTCTACTCCACCAATTCCATCAATTACTTTTTTCAATTCATTGTTCTCTTCTTTCAGTTCTCGAATGATCTTATCTTGAACAGTTTCGTTGACAACAGCATTGTTTTTAATCTTCTTGGCCCTGTCAGCATATCTTAAAGTGCTTAAAGTCTCTTCGTAATTTACTGTTGCAGGACTAAGTGCGCAAACCATGACAGTCTTAGAATTGCCTCCAAGGGCATTACTAAGAATTCTAGTTAGTGCAGAGTCTCGATATGGAATCACGATATTCGCTTTTTTACCCATTGATTTATCAGCAAGGGCTTCAATAACTGACCCAAGGACCACAAGCGACTTGTTGATAGCGCAGCCTTCTTTTAACCTGTCTCCAGTTGCCCCTGTCTGTCCAGCTTTTTCACTTCCAGCCAAGTCGACTAAATTGATGACGCTGAGTTTTTCAGTCTTCCGGGTACCTTCAATTTCAATCTGCTTAAACTCAATAGTAAATATCGTATGAGCCCTCGAGCTAGTCGCATTCATCTGTGTCGCACCAATCGACCTATGAGTATTTCCAACTTCCATCAAAGCTTCAATTTCTTCATAGTTGCAGCATGCCTGTTTGCTTAACCCTTCGACGAACACCCCAGCAACTTTACTCTCTCTAACTTTCAAGCCTCCCTGTACTCTTTGATTGACAGGAATGAGTAAATCTTGAATTTTTTCATTATAAATCTCAAGCATACTGACCAGAACTTCATATTGCAAGGTGGCTGAAGTAGTTTCATGAGTCCTTCGGAAGATCTCTTTGAAGCTGATGGGAATGATCCCCTTGTTGTTGCCGTAGCCGACCATTGAATAAGATTTTCCTGAACCTGTCTGGCCATAAGCAAATAAGCAACAATTGTAACCTTCCCAAGCATTGTTTAAGACTTGCTCGCCAAGAGCTTGGTAGACTTTTTTCTGGTCTGAGTACCTGTCGTCTATCGGGGTAAAGTATCCGTCAATGTCTTCGAAGCCATCATGCGACCAAAATGAATAGTCGAATGTAAAATCACGACTAGCACCTGTCGCGATGTCTATAATTGAGGTGGTGCCGCCGTTCTATGTAAAGGGTACCATTTTGATGCAAAGCTGCGCTCCCATATCGTTTTCACGTGCATTGAATGGTCTCACTCTGACAGCTACTTTAACACTCATATTTATTACACCAGCGCTGATGATGGTTAAAGAGAAACTTTATCAGAATGGGGTAAATATTTGGCAAGAGCTAAAAGTCGCCAGTGCTGGAAGGGTTAGATTTAAATGAGTGATTGGCTAGTTCAATGAGACTTGGAGAAAAGGAAACTCGTGACATCATTTTAATTTTAAATGGTTGTTTGGAAGTATTACACAAATATTACTCATCATTGTTACTTAAATAGTTTTCCATAGTTCCATCATTCATATTTTTTAAACTCATCTTCAATAAACTCATTTTCGATATTACTCACGATATCTTTAACCCTGATAAGTTTATCATAAAGTTCTTTAGAATAATGAGCTATTTCCACCCGTTTAGGCATTTTCACAGTGATTGAATCAAGTTCTTCACTTCTTTCTTCTTGAGTTTCCTGAGTGAAAAGCCTAGGCTTGACCATTTGAGCCCTGAAGCCAGTCCTTCCTCTAACATTCGGCAAATGAAAAGGTTCAAAATTTCGATACTGTATCAAAGGAATATCAAATCCATTCCTAGTTTGACTATTCGGACTTTCAATCACTTTTTTGATTTTACATGATTTGTTCACTTTCGACGAATTTCTAGTTTTCGGTGTTCTAAACGAGTAAGAAGGAAATTCAGGAATATCAATCAATTCCAAGTCTTTTTCTCCATCAAAAAATTTCTCAACAACGATTTTTTTCTCTCTTCTCGGTTTAACTTTAGTGATTTCCAAATACGTTTTTATTGGTTTGTAGAATTTCGGCTTGACCGAAGCGTAATAAGGGTTGATCAGTTTTCGAGGTGTTATCGTTGAATGACAAAGTGAGTTCATTAAGTTATTATAAATGATTCTTTTCACTATTTTTGTAGTCTTAGCTTGTCCTGAATGGAAATGTGAAGAACTTGAAACTGACCTTTGTGCGATTTGGGATGAAAAAAGTGTGAAAGTAAATTCAAAACCTTGCTCTGATAACAAACATTGCTATTTGTTAGGACTTGAACTTGAAAGGAATTGGAAAGTTCAGGGAAAGTACTTTTGTGAAGAGTTTGAATTGGAGATGATGACTGAGTCTATCAATTGTCAGGTGCTCAAGACTGGAGAAAGATATGAAGAGAGGCATCCTGTCAAGTGCTTCACTGATTCGCACTGTCGCTTGGCAAGTGGAAAGACGAAGAATTGTGTTTGTGCTTTTGATGGGAAGTCGTATTGTGAACTTGCGGAGGATGATTTGGAGATTTATTATTATTTGGCTAATTGTCCTTATTTAAACAAAAGTGAAGCTTTTGTTTGGTATCTTTTTATTGACTTGTTTCCTATGTTGAATAAAGTCTCGCAGTGCTTTGTTAGACGGTTTGAGGATTTGGCTTTGGTTAAAAGGTATTCGAAGATGTTGAATATTGGGGATGATGTGTTTTTGGATGAGGAGTAGAGGATTGGGGAATATTTAACAGGATGACTGGGTAGTTTGGTAAAATAATTTAATGTTTTATATTTTTTATTCAGGCGATTTTTAATGGACTTATTTGTCGTATGTATAAAGGGGCTGATAGGAAAGAAGAGAATTTCAAATGGCTTATCTATTGAATACCTTCTGGTGCTAAGAACATGCAGATGGAACTTTAGAGAACACATTTATAGATTCTGTGTTTGCTAGTCTCCAAATAAATCTTGCCATTAATCCATCAACAATATAAATCATGGATAAATTACAAGACAATCCAATAAAACTTCCCTTATTAAAAAAAGTAAAAACTTCTCGAGTAAAAGACTACCTAAAAGTCTACTCAGTCTCAAGTTTCACCTCAACAAAGACCGAGTCCTTCAGGCCAACACGACAGTCCCGCGAGTCAAACACGCAGCGAAACCAGTTAATATCCAATTTTCCAAAAGACAAAAACCCAGAAAAAAGCGAAAAACATTCAAAAAGCGATTTTCTTCATGACATCTCAGTCGCAGTTTCTGATAAATTCGAAGTTCTACGTGATTTAGCGACATATGAATACGAACTGACTCAGAAAATCTCAACAAATTTGAAATTCGAGAAGTTAATGGGTTACCTTGGGTCACTTCCACAAAGCTACGCATTAGGCACAAGCTGTTCTCAACTAAGCGGAATAACTGAACAGATCTCTGAAGGCCTGGGGCGAATTTCTACCTTAAAGACTGAAAAACAAGCAAAAGTGCTGAGTTCTGAAGGGTTTAAAATAAGAGAGTATAATGATTTAAGGAAGCTTAAACCGAAGTACACTGCTGTGAGACTTATTTCAGGAGTTCGGACAGTAATCAGTATAAAAGGCGATACTTTTCTAGAAAACTTCATGATTTCATTAGTGACATGTGACAGTCAAAGCTGTATAAACATTCCAATAAAACTTGACATTCTTGATGTAAACACTTTGAACAACACTAATGAGATGGAAAGACCTGTTGACGAAAAAATCATTCCTCATTTGTTCTACACTTATAAAAACAAGCAGCTTTGTGTGGCATACGACAAAGCTTTTCCAAGTGAAAAACTCGCAGTAGTCTTCAAACTCAAGAACTGGGGCTGGTCCTCCGCGATTTTATCAATCGTCGAGGAAAACATCATCATAAAAGTCACAGATCCAATACATGAGAAGAAAGTTTCCAAAACCTTGATCCTTCCACATGACCAGACCCTTCAGTCCTTCGGAGCAGTTTCTATTTCAAAAGTCCTTTCTTCACATCTGCGATACAAAAAAACATCCTCAGACGAGTTAATCGAATGGACTGACTCCGCATCAGAAGAGTTTCACAAAAAAGAGTCATCTTCAAAGCTGATGAGAGAAGACTACATAAAAGAAAACCTGGGAACAAAGCAATTCACAAGAGCCTGGAATATGAACATGACCATCTCTGGGATTTTATTTAACGTCGAGTGCCTGGTCTACCATTCCTCGAAGCAGCTGGTAGTGACGTCAGAAGGATACAAGCCTTACGAGATCTGCTTGAAACAACGTCCAAAGTCAGAGTTAGACTCATTCAGCTACATCACAGGCCTTCAAGATTTCGACTTGGCAAAGTCCCCCTTGACAGTCTGCCGATCACTTGAGTTGCGAAAACTGATTAAAATCATGATTGACCTTAAATGAATAATAAATGGAACCGAACCACAACCCAGACATTTCACCTTTTTCAATGTTTTGCCTTAAATCGCTTTCTCCACTCACTGCGCAGCGATCACCTGGCATGCCCATGGACATCGACTCGCCTTTTATCAGCTCGGACCCGACAGCGACCACCACACAGACCAGGTACCCGTTGTTTGACCAGAGTTCTGCCTTGCCAAGTAAGAAGTTTAGTTGTAAGTGTCGAAAGACCTTCTGTCTTAAACTGTATTGTGACTGCTTTGCAAATGGAGAGTACTGCGCTGGATGTGGATGCATGGAATGCAAGAATTTGCCAGAATTTGAAAGTGAAAGACGGGAAAGTATCACGCAGATCATGGATCGCAACCCTGAAGCGTTTAGAAGGACTCAACCTGTTATTACTAGAAGTTGTAATTGTAAGAGGTCTGGATGTCGCAAGAAGTACTGTGAATGCTATGGAAATGGATATCAGTGCAATTCTTCTTGTAAGTGTGATGGATGCTCAAATTTACCTGAGTTTTAAAAGATCTTGGATTAGAAGTTTAATAATTAATTGGGTTTTGATCTAGGAAGATTGATGATTTTTTGGGATTTGTATTTTGGATTTTTTGGGAGATGGCTTTAGGTTTTTGTGGATGGTTATTTAGGGGGTTTTATGGTATTTTGGAAGGGGATGTTATTTTATCATTGAGAATTTTTTAGGGTTTACGGTTGATGTAAGAAATGATAGAGTTGCTTATTTAGAAAGAAATTAATTTAATAAAATAATGAAAATGTTGTACAATATTCTATTTCTATTGTAAAATAATGATTCGAACCCAAAATTAGTAGACATGTTATTATACTAAAAAATTAAAAAATCATCAGTTTTATATTTAATATTTTCACACCAAGCACCCAAATATACTCTTTTTAAAACCACTACCTTAAACAAGATTCCAACTTAAACATTCAAATATTAAAAAATTCTCTTATTCGTAATCTAGGTCCACAGTCATTAGATCTAACTTTTGACCAGAATGAGGAATAAATTTTTCTATTTTTCCGTATTGTCTAACACCTTCATACTGCGGAGTACAACTAATTTACAAAAAAGACTTTATTAAGTATTTCAAATAAGAATTTTTTTATTTAAAATAATCGAAGATTGAAGGACTATTCCATAAGCACCCTTTTAGTTATTTGAAGAGTATAGAAACTTTTTGATTAAAATATAAAGTAATTTATATGATGCTTATTGCAACAACTTAAACTAAGCTTTTACAAAAAGATGTGAAATCAGAAAGGTTTTTGTTTCATTTGTAATTAATCAAACTAAACCTTCAAATTTTCTAATTAATAAATGCTTGTCTAGCATATTTAGATAATTTTAGTAGCATTTAATAATAACTTAAACTGGAATTTAGGCAGTAGCCTAAAAATGCGTGCTGATTATAATTCGAATCTATTTGAAAGAATAAATTAACCATCAAGAAATCTTAAAATTATATCAAACATCTATTCAAAATTATTCCTTAACTATAAACCCAAACCTGAACTTTTCCTCAACTTCAAGCATTCAAAAAACTCTTCACTTTCTTCATCATCTAAAAGTGCTATCATTTCATTAAACTTTGATCTAGGATTCTGAATCAATTTTTCAATTTTTCCCTCTTCTTTAACATTTCCATCTTGCAAAAACACAGCCGAATCACAAAAAACGACACTAGTAAGTTTATGAGCAATGATAATAACAGTGTTATCATCAAAACAGCTTCTAATTTTAAGATTCACAAATCTTTCCAAAGCTCTGTCAATATTAGCAGTAGCCTCATCAACAACGAGTACTTTTCCCTTATTAACACAAGCTCTAGCAACTGAAAAAAGCTGCTTTTGCCCAATTGACAAGTTCAAATCAACTTCAGCGAGATTTTTATCGAGATCGTAATCAACCCCACAAAGTAATTCATCTAACTTGAACTCTATTAAAAGTTTTTTCAGTTCTTCATCATTGAATTTTGAATGTGGGTCGAGGTTGAACCTTATACTGGCTCCGAACAAGACAGGCTCTTGAGGAATCGCAATGATTTGTCTTCGAAGACTGTCCAACTCAATATTTAGAATGTCAACTCCATCGATTAGAACTCGACCAGCCGAAGGACTCACCGTCCTTAAAATCATATTGAAAATAGTCGATTTTCCCGCACCACTCCTGCCAAGAATCCCAGTTTTACTAAGAGCTTTAAAAGATAAATCAAAATCTTTAAATGTATACTCCGCTCGAGAGTTGTATTTCAAATACACATTTTCAAACTCAATATTTCCATTTTTTATATCAAAGGGAACTCCTGAAACATCCTCAGGGATACTATCTTGCAACTCTAACAATCTTGAAACTGAAACCAAAGAGCAGTCAAATTCAACTAATTTTTTAAAAAGGCTTGTAATGACTGCTAACATAGAAATACTGTAGCTAATACCTATTGCTGCTGTTTCCGCATCGATTGAATCACGATAAAGAACAAAAAAGACCATTGTTACGAGATTCACAATATTAGGCCCGATGTACAAATAGTTAAATAATGAAAGGTACATTAATTTAGAGGTTAGGTAGGCTGACATGTTTTTTAGTACTTTTGATTTTATTTCTTTTGTAAAAAAATCTTGCAATTGGAAACAACGGATTGAAGCCAAACCGAATATTGAGTTGTCGATTGATGAGACGATTTGAGGGCGGGTGTTAATGTCTACTTTTCTAAGGTCTTTAAGAACTTGAATCGAGAATTTTAGAAGGAATGCAATGTAAGCGATCACTAATAGGGATGTTATCAGCTGGAATGGGGAGATTATTATCGAGAATATTAATGTTGCACAGAAATTTGATGACGTTATTAGGAATTCTTCGAATTCGTTACGGATTTCTTGATCGGTTATGTTGAGGTCTTTGGAAAATCGGTTTTGAATCTGACTGATACCAATTTTATCGATTTGTGATAAACTTGAGAAGATAAAGCGCTTTATTGAAAGGTTATGAATATTTTTCGAACTAGAAATTAATGGGAAATGTATTGAGACGCTCCTTACAAATAAGAAAACATAAAAACTGACGACAAGTAATGCAAAAATCGGTAAATTTCTACTATTCGACGAATTGATCCAAATCTTAAAGTACCAAACTAAAGAAAAACTAGAAACCTGTGCAATTGAAAGAACTAAAAACATCAAAAAAATTCCAGCCCAGTTTTTAAATCCAAAAATCAAATACTTTTTGAGTACTTTTCTTGAATTCAAGTTATTATGCAAGTTCTCCTCTTCTGTATCGAATTCCGAATCACAAAACGATTGAAAAAGAATACTAGGTCTACGAGACAATTGCTGAATGAACTGTCTTTTCTCAAATTTAAGAGTTCTAGGGATTCCACAATCAGTAGCTATTAAAAAATCCTTCAAATCTCCAAAGAAAATCTGAGTTCCATGATCAAGCAGCAAGATTTTATCAGCCTTTCTAAGAAAAGAAGGTTTATTAGTAGCAACAATGACACTTTTCTTTTTTAGCATGTATTCGATGCAGGTCTTGAACATCTGATTTTGTAGGCCTAAGTCGATAGCACTAAAAGGATCATCTAACAGGTAAATATCGGTATTAGCGTAAAGAGCTCTGGATAAGGCAACTCGCGCCATTTGACCTCCACTGATGTTGTTTCCTTTATTACCGACATTTATTGTGTCACATATTGTTGACTCACCTGCAAGGTCTTTTTCGAGGGCACAAACGCGGATGACTTTCTTGTAAAGCTTTGGGTTGAATTCTTTTCCCATTAATATATTTTTTCTGAAACTTCCTTCGATTAACCATGGATGCTGGGAGGTGTAAGAGATGGTTCCGTTGATATTTACTGTTCCTTCTTTATAGGCTAGTTCTTGTAGAAGTGCCAGAAGTAATGAAGACTTTCCGCTGGCCATGTCACCTGTTATAACCAGCAACTCACCTTTAGATAAGGTAAAATTGATTTGGCTGAGTTTGAACTTAATGAAATTTGGATTTAAGCAGGTTTCATCCAAAGAGTCACAACCTTCATAATTAAAGAAAAATGAACCTTTTTCTACCTCAATTGAATGCGAATTACTCGACCCGACAAAGCACTCAGACTTCTCAGTTGCTGAGATAAGACTCGAAAACCTTTCAAATGCAATTTTGATGGTAAAACAGCTAAGAATTCCTTGTACTCCAGTAGATGTTATTATCCCGTTACACACTATTAAAGCAGTTATCGAACCAAATATCTTAGCCGGTTCAAATTCATTTCCTAGAGCTGAATACGTAGAGAACGTAATGAGTAAAATCATTCCAATTGACCCTGCATTGATAGTGTTACACAAAATATTTAGAAAAGTTTTATATTTTATCAAAGAAAGTTCACTAACTCGCGATTCAAGAACTTTGTTAAGATAAAGACTTTCCCAACCATAAAACTTGATGACTTTAATTCCATCTAGCAAATCATTGAGCAAATTTAATCTTTCATCTGAAGCTAGAAAAGTTTTACGATTTTTTTCTGATATGCACTTCATCAGCAAATAAGACAGAGGTAAGTGCAACACTATTGTTAAAACTCCTAAAAGACCTGCTATTCCTAAAGCTTTTGATAGAAAGGCTATGCAACCAATCAAAATGAAAGGGATACTTATCAGGTTTGGTAGATTTTGAAGCCCTCCAAAATTTTCAACGTCTGAATTGATCAAATTGATGATTTTTCCTGTTTGCGAAGCTCCTTTTAATTCAGATAAATCGAGTTTCAAGATCTTTTGATAGGCGAGCTCAATTAATATTCCCTTGATTTTACTGATGAGTAGAAAAGCTTTTAAAATTGAATGATTTTTTAAAAAGAAGCTGAGTTGGATAGCAAGACCAATAGAAATGGCTAAGAGAAGAAGGTATTCACTTGAATAATCCGCTGATTTTAATCCTGTTAAGAAAAAGTAGATCAATATGGATGAACTAAATAAGAAAAGGTTTGAAATTAACCCAGGAAACACTAAAAGAAAAAATTCGTATTTAAAGGCCTCCCAAAAGACACTTAGTAAATTTTGGTTACCTTGTTTTAGGTTGTTATCGAGGAGTTCTTTAATTTTCTTTAAGTCTCTTTCGTAGTGGAGAGACTTAGGAATGTTTAAGATATTTTTCATCGAAACCTTTTCCAATTTAAAAGACCTACAGACTGAAAAAAACCATGTCATAAACAAAGTTTTTATACAATTTGAAGAGTCTAGGAAGTTTTCCCTGGTAAAATAGGAAGCCATTTATTATAAACAGAATGTATTAGTCGATTTTATACTTAAGAATTCAAAAAATTGAAAGTTTTTAATAGAAGACCTTGATTCTATTCTTGAAATTTAATATTCTGAAACATTTTGAATAACTTTATCGTTTAAACAATATCATAATAATGAATTTAGGATATTTTATGATTATGAATTACCTACAAATTTTTACAGATTCCTGCTGCCATTATCATTTATGATATCTATTAGGATTCTACTTTTTTAAGAGCTAAATCTTAAAGAATTTCAAGAAAACGAAAATTTGGTCATTTGACTTTTTCTTTAAGGTGTATAAATGGATTCTTTATTACCAAGGATAAATGGATTCCTTATTTAGCTAGGATAATGAATTCACGATTTTATGAAGATAAATGGATTCTCAATTCAAACAATCGATTCGTAAACAATTCCTAGATAGAGTGTATCAAAGGAATTCAGTTCCTTTATTACACCAAGATTTAACTAAAAAAGAACCATATGAATTTAATTCAATTCATTCAAACACATTTCTGAGTCAAGAAAGTCAGCCAACAAAAGAAATTCCAAAGCAATCACGAACAGTTTTTCACAAACGCTCGAAAACTCCAAATATCTCGAGTAAAAGCGCAATTCTTTCATTCAAGATCTTCGAAGACTTCCTAAACAACCTTGAAGAGCACAAGTCAAATATTCCAGAGGTTTTAGTAGCTAGGTCAAATACAATTAGCAAGGCCCTCTCAGATCACTTCACAAGAAACCCAACTTTCTCAATGGACCTATACTTAAGTATCACAGACATCCTGAAGTACATCAAAGACCCGAAACAAGTCGACCCATCAGTCCTGAGCCAAAAAATAAAAGAAGCCTCGATTCACTTACCAAGCACTTCCAAAACATTCAACCTGAAGACCTGCACTGAAAAACTAAACCTAAAAGTAATCAATGTAAAAAATACTCAGGCTTTAAAGCGATCCCTTTCAACAAACGAGCCCACCACCAACCTCTTCAACGCTTTTCTCGTCCTTTTCACTGAAGTCGACAAGTCCTACGAAAAAATCCCTTTAAAAAAGCTCCAACCTATTAAAACCTGTCAAATCATGCAAAAAGTTCTTCAAACCCCCGGAAAACTCATTCAAACCTGCAGAAAATTTCAAGAATTTCAAGAAAATTTCGAGATTTCTGAAAATAATGCAAAATTCGCGGAAGGACTACTGAAAACTGTGGAAGATCAAATTGAAGACTTGGAATTTTCAGCTGAATTGAGGATTTTCTATGAGTTTTTAATGGCTTGTGTTCAAAGTTTTCAGTCTGACGTTCTTTTCATGTCGCAGATCTCGTTGATGAGGAACTCTTCGCAAGAAAATCTTGATTCAACTGAAAAATACTCTAAACTAGATGAAGCTCTTGAACTGAGCAAGGAACTCTTGAAAAAGTCTCCAAAAACTTCAACTCCTTTAAAAGAACAACACAAAAAAATGTTGCGAAAGACTCTAGAAACTAAACTTTCTTCTTTTTTAAGCCAGTCTTCTGATGAAAACCTTGAAAACCCCGTGACTCGAGTCATGATTTTTGAGAGATTTGAAAGAAGTGTCTTACAAGAAATCAGGTCATTGCTCTTATCAAAGTTTTCAGTGGATTCCAAATTTTTACAAGAAGTTATCAACTAACAGTTAACCTTAACCATTCCTTAAATCCAATTAAAGTGAACATCAGTATTTATAAGTAACTTCAACTCTTTTACTTCTTTCATCATAAGGTGTTAATGGAAATAATTAAAATGCTGAAAATCAGGAAACCAAAACAAAAAATGATGACCATTCAGCCTGAAAAACCAATCCTCAAGTCATACCGTCGCCAAATCTCAGAAGGCATCACAGTGAACGACTTCGAATCACATGAAAATCCTCATCAAAATTTAAAAAAATTCCCTGAAATCCCTGAGTTAAAACTAGAAAAATCAGCAATAAAGAAAAAAATCGACATCCTCGACGAACTCGGCTTCGGTTCCCATCTCCAATCAAAAGCTGAAGGAAATTACGAAGAAAAAAAACTGCTGAAAAGAAGGTTCAGCATCGGAATCACTGATTTTTGGACAGGCCAAGACCGTGAAAAATTCTTAAGAGAAAAAGGTTATCTTGATGTTTATAAGAAATTACAGGCTGAGACTTTGAACAGCGAGTTAAAAAAAGCGACTTCAATAAGAAGACCAGAACTTCCACATATAATGGACTCGAATGCGAAAAGAAGAGCTTCGGCTTATGTGGAAGAGACAAATCCGTATTTAACCAGCAGGGCAGCTAAGAGAAAAATAGACTTTCCTCAATTAAGTACTCGACATAGTGATAAGGACTGGCTTGGACCTATTGAGAAGTTGATGGGAAAGTGTAACGATTTGGCAAAGGACACTTTTCAGTTGCGATTTAAAACTGAGCAGTTGAAATACAAATTGCGACAAGAGCTCAACCCGAAGAAAAAGCCAAAAATCAGTTTAAATGACAAAAAAAGAATAAACTCAATAGTCAACTCAATGGCTTTATAAGATTTTTGTATTTACATTAATATCAGGTATAATATGAGGTACTTTCTTGTCTTGCCCCTTGTTTTAGCTGAACAGGTATCAAGTTTAGAAGACTCAAGAGTGACTGTTCAGTTCATGGTTTCTAGGTCAGTTGTTTTGTACCTGTTATCAGTTTGGTTCATGTTCATGATTATCACTCATTTTCATGGAAAAGCCATTGAAAATTGCACTATCTTGGAAAGTAAAGTGTCTTTACAAGCTGACAATGAACTCAACGCAGGTCCTCATCCTTCTGCTCCTTCTTACGCGCCTTCTTTTAACACCCAGCCACTGCTCAGTTCGCGTCATCAGTACCTTGATAGACCGACAGCTCCTTCTTACATTCCTTCCATCAGAGACAACCCTTTCCTTGGAGTCATTGAAGAAGAAGAACAAGTTGTCGTTATTCTCAGACCGTCTAATTAATTACGATTAATTTGAAGAATTTATGATAAAAAAGCAAACTTGGGTATTTAGACCCTGCCACATGGAGACACTCGAGAGACAGCATGGCCGAGCGGTTAAGGCGACAGACTTGAAATCTGTTGGGATCTCCCGCGCAGGTTCGAATCCTGCTGCTGTCGTTTTTGATAATTTTAGAGTTTTAAAGGGGAAATATTGGGACTGAAGAAATATGGAATTACTTATTTATTGAAGGGAGGAAAGAGATTTTTTGATTGAAATTATTTTGTCAGTGAATTAATCTTCTATTATATTATTTAGGAATTCTTGTCAATAATCAAGGTCTTTCTGTGATTTCTGGTAAAAACCTTCTTTTAAATCCTTTCTTGTAATCCCAGTTATCAATCCAATCTTTTACTTTCCCAAATTCTCAAAATATCTCTAATTCCTTAAATGGCATCCTGAAAATTTAAATTAAATTATTGACAATAAAAAATGACTGAAAATCTCGAATCAAAACCATCTTCAGACCTATTCATCTCATTTCATCTTCCCCAAGACCCTAAATCCTTTTTTTCCAGTCAAATTTCTCCAAAAACAATGCCAGAAACTCCATCAGGAATATCTTGGCTATCGTCCTTCAAGGAAGAATACATGCCAAGTCTAAAGCCGGACTCTTCTGAAAAGTGTTCAAGTCAAAAACTGAGAGGTTTAGAAGAAATCGGTTTATTTTCCGAGTTTCAATTCAGTAAAAGTTACAAGAACATCGACGGAGAAGGTGTTAAAAGAGGAACTATCAACTTGAGTGACTTCATGGTCGAGAATAACAAAAGAAATATCTTGAAAAACGCTGGAGGGTGGGAAAGATATTTTTTTAAAAGAAAGGAATTCGGAAAAGAAACTGTTTTAAGGGAAAAACATGCTGGAAAGTTTTTTTGTCACAGTGAAAAAAAACCTGAATTTTTTTTTACACCTCCGGTGTCGCCTAGGGTTCAGGTAAGTAGTAAAAGGGTTAAAACGGGAAAACTTGATGTTATTCAAGGAATCATGCATAAGTGTGATGAAGCTATTGCTATCAAACTTCCTAAAAATGTTCATAAAAGTATTTCTCCTAAGATTTGGGAAAGTGATTTTGATAGAAACTGGAAAAATTCCAGTTTGAAGGTAGGAAAGAAATGTAAAAGTAGAAATGGTTTAGGATTTTAATTTTAAGATGTTTTTTTTTAAGGTGTTTAATGTTATTGAAAGGGCTGAAGTGTTTTGATCTTTCTTCAAAATAAACAGTCTCCAAAAATTTCATTTATTACAGAATCAACCCCCATATTTTCCCTCCATATATAATGCTTTCGCGCTTATCAAGGCAACTCTCTTCACTATCCCAATTAAAATCCGTACCCTTTACCTAGTTTTCCAGAATTTCAATAGATTCCGGTGACTTATCCAAAATAACTCCTTACTCAGATTTGGACGTAACAACAAACCCAAGTCTTCTTCTAAAAGCTTTCAAATCCGAAGACTGTTCAAAACTTCTCGATGAAGTCCTTTCTCCCTACAAAGATTCCCGAATAACAAGACCTTTAATGAACGAAATAACCGACAAGCTTTTAGCAAAATTTTCAAAGAATCTTCTAAATACCACAAAAGGTTCCTTAATGTTGCAGCTTGACCCACAACTAAGTTTCGACACAATAGCGACAGTAAAAAGAGCAAATCGATTAAAAAAGTACTTCTCTGAAATCGACGCTCCTTTTTCAAGAGTTCAATTAAAAATCGCATCGACTTGGGAAGGTATTCAAGCTTGCAAGATTTTGAAAGAAACTTCCGATATTTCATGTGTGATGACTCTTGTTTTTAACAAAGCTCAGGCCATCGCTTGTGCTGAAGCCAAAGCTGATTCTATCGCTCCTTATGTCGGCAGGGTCACTGACTGGCACAAGAAAAATAATGAAAAAGAATTCAAACCTTCTGAAGAACCTGGAGTCAAGCTTGTTAAAGAAATTGTTAAGTATTTCAGTTTATATCAGCCGAAAACTCAGGTCTTGGCTGCAAGTTTGAGAAATGTTGGACAGGTCTTGGAACTCGCAGGTTGTGATAAACTTACTCTCAGCCCTGAACTGATAAAAGAACTTGAAAGCTCGGAATTTGTTGTTGAAGATAAAGTTGAAATTGAAGAAAAACCTAGACAAGAGAATAAAATCACTCAGAAAAAATTTAGGTGGCTATTGAATCAAGACCCTCTTGCTACTGAAAAACTTTCAGAAGGGATCCGAGTGTTTTCAGATGATACGGCTGCACTTCATATATTCCTCAGAAAATATATAAAAAAATTGAAGAAGACCGTTAATTAATTTCAAGTTTAGTAAAAGTGTAACGAAAGTTTCTCTTAAAAACATAAATTTTAGGAAATTATTATCTTAAATTTTCTGAAAATCTTGTATTTTTCTTATCCTTTCAATCAACAGTAATCAACCCTTCAAAACTCTTCTGTTGTCTAAGTCTTCAGTAATAATAAATGGAATTCTTTACCTCCCGTCCTTTCGAGTCTCTCGACGTGCCAGACAAGAACGATTTCCACAGATATCTTCAAGTAGAACAAGAAAAAGTGCCAGGAGGGGTGATTTTAGCTTATCTGGAAGAAATCATAAACTCAAAGCGCTACCCTTCATCAAAAGAAATCCAGAAAAAGCTAAATTCGTTAGACCATCATTTGATCCAAGACCTCCACAACTATGCACAGCGTCTTTTAACTAAAATTTACGAACACAGCGACTTGAAGTCCTGGCGAGAACTGATGAAAAATGCGAATTTTTTGGAATATTGCATTGTTTTAGGAAATACCAGCTACTATAAAAAGATGAATGCTTCTACTGTTGTGAATAAACTACAGATAATGGCTGAGTTACTTGATATTACTTTGAAATTTAAGTCTTCTGAGACTTTAAATCAAACAACCAGTTTTAATGAAGGAAAAGACTTGATTTTGTTTTGTCTTGAATACAGGAATAAGATTTTTTTCTTGTTTCCTGATGGAAATAATGCGAATATCTGGAAAACTGCAAAAAAGAAGGAAAAAAATGAAGTTTTAATACAGTGCTCAAGGTGTGATTGTGAGTATGATAAACGATTTTTTAATCATTTGGTTTGTAAATGTCAGATATGTGATGTTTGCATCTTGAAACATGATGGGAATAAATGCTTGAAGTGCAAAAAAACACCGAAAAAGGAAAGTTTGAAGAAGTTTCAGCAGGAAATAGCAACTCAACTATGTGCGGCTTGTCAGATGAAAGTTCCTGTTTCTTTTGAGAAAAGTTGCAGTTGTGCACTTTGTTTGGACTGTATTCAGGAAAGTCCTTTAGCTTGTAAGTCTTGTGGCAGTGAAGGTTTTATTTCGAACAAAGCTCTTGAAGATGAATGGAGCAAAAAAAACGTGATTCACAAGTTCCTAAAAGAAAAACTTGAAAAAGTAAAAGAATTCGAGGAAAAAATAATGGGAAACGTTCAAGAAATGTACAAAGTAATAGAAACCGCTAAAAACTCTTACTTAAAAGACCTAGAAAGCATAAAAAAGGTAATAAACGACAACTTAAACAACCTAGCAGACCTAACCCTAATCAAATGTTTAAGTCTTCCAAAGGCAGACCTGGAGTACTCCATAAACGAAGCAGCAATCCTTCATCTAAGCAACAACTTCGACCTAGTCTCATTCCAATCCTTCTTCACGAACTCAACAACAATCGACTTTTCAATCGAAGTTCCAGTTTGTTACCTTTGCCACAACCACTTATTCTCAAAGCCAGTGAATTTGACAGGGTGTTCATGCAAGCTCTGCAAAGAATGCGTCAAAAAGAGTTTCAGAGAAACTTCTAACTGTCCATGCTGCTCAAAAGAAACTACCAACATATCAGAACTTGAGCAGTACTGTGGGGATAAGTTCATAATTCTCTGTAAAAGCTGTTATCAAGAAAAAGGATGTACCAACTTCGAAAAGTGTCCGAAAGGATGCTTGTCATGCAAGGATTGCTTTCAAAGATATAAAGAGCCTAGTCCTGTTTGTCCTGTTTGCAGCATGTCTTTGGATTAGTTATTTTAATTGAAAGTTTAGTTTGAATCAATGTTGAAGGTTTAAGTGTTTTATTGGAAATAAAATTTGGTGTTTTTTATGATATTCAGTAATCTTTCTAGTAATCTTGTTATAATGGAGCACTCAAGGTATTCATTGTATGTTCAAGAAACACATCAAAAACATCGATCGCTTGTCAAGCCTAGGAAAATTTTCAGTCGGTTGTCTAAACCGAAAATGAGGACTGGGGATGAAGACTTGGTAGGTCCTGGAACTTATGATCCTGTTGATTCGTTTTTATCTACCAAGTCTAAGTCACCTAGACCTGCTATGTGCAGGTCGAATCGATTTATAGCTCAGAAACTTCCTCCTCTTTACCTTATTTCTAAAAAACAATCTAACGAAGAAGGGGATGAACAACCCAAGCAAGGTCTGAGCACATCGCCTAGCTTTTCATTCAAACGAACAGGACACAATCTTAAACTAGTTGAAAATCCAAGCTTTCCAGGAGCAGGTCAATATTCCCCTACTTTCGAAACATCTGAAAAGCTTTGTTCATTTTCTAAAGCTCCTCGAGTCTTCAGTTGGAAGAAAGTATCAGCCGACAAAATCCAGTTTAAGTTATTCGACAATCATTTGTAACAAGAATCGATAAAATTATTTAATTATTTGGCCTGTTAAGGGGGTTTAAAGGCGAAATTACAGAGATTCTCTTGGTAGCATTTTTCATTCTTTTTAGACCTTTTTTAGTGTTTTCAGAGATTTTCAAGAAAAATTTGTAGAGCTTCTTGAAAGGTACTTTGCTTGAAAGTCCGAATCCAAATAAGTCGATTTTCGTTGTATCTGTGGTTTTTACTAGTTCAGATAATCCAGCCGGTAGAGTGATTACTGCAGTTTCATTCAAAAATTTATTAAGCAGTTGAATTCTGACACCAAAGGTCTGGATTTTAAAGTCAAATAAAAGCGGTTTAAAAATATTATCAACATTTTTAATCCTTTCCTTCATCTGCGACTGCCACTGAAGAATACGTCGAATAAGTTTTTTTGCCATAAGTACTTTTTTAAAAACCCCTCTATGCATAACTTGTCTACTTTTTTTTACAAATTTTTCCTTCCAAGTAAGCGTAGACCTTTTTTCCTCAATTTTTTTCATATAATCAAAATCAAGTATTTCCATGAATAACTTGTCAGTTTTAAACGACTCAACAATAGTTAAAATTTCCGCAAGAATAACATGAGAATAATTGATTCTAATCTCATCAATCCTTGATTTAACATCAACAAAGTTCAACAAAGGCGGATTTCCCAAAAGGTACTGATGTTGACTCGGTCGATAAGTCATCATGAGTTCCAAAGCTTTGACCTTTTCCCCTGTTTCATTCTGATTTTCACTCAAGTAGTCCCTGCCCATCTCAAAGACACTGACTGACTTTCCTGAAGTTTTCACTTCTATCGAAATAACATCGACTGTCGAGTAAGCAGTGAGTTCATCTGAAGTCACTCGCAACATCAAGTAAAAGTCTTTAACAAGAGTCATACAACTCGACCTGATCTCTTCATCGAAGAACTCTGCAAGAATCACTCCAGTTTTCACATCAATTTCACTGTTTTCCAGTGGTTTAGGGAAAAAATTCTCAGGTTTCACCATAAATGGCTGAACCTTTTCTTTTATCTTGTCAAGACGGTCAGTGCTTAGGGCAGTGTTGTACTCTTTGATCAGGTTTTTCACATCATTTGATACTTTTCCTGCGATTTTTTGAGTTTTCGGTGCAAAAATCGACTTTTCTGTTGTTTCCACCTCGCTTGCCTTAGGAGAATCTCTAAACTCAGGAGATGGAAGGTCAGGAAAAAGGGGTTTTTTGAACTTTGCCTTTAAAAAAAGAAAGCAATATTGAAACCAACTTAAAGCAACTTCATGTCGAAGCATTTTAAGGTATTCAGGTTCATTTTCTTCTCTAGTTTCACTGATAATTTTCTGTAAAGGTCGATATTTCCTGATTTCTTTCCAAATTCTAGCATTTTCGACGTAGTCGAAAAGGTTTCTGAAGCATTCAGCAGAAGTATCTGAGACTCTCACTGAAAGTTTCTCGATATTTCCAATTAACTTTAAATTTGGAGGGCCAGTTGAAATAGCTGCTGAAAACTTTAGACTCAGAGGTAATAAAACCTGAGAACTTTGACTATCTCGAAGACTTTCTGCTTCTTGAAGTATGAGACTTCTGATTTCATATGCAGGAAGAGCTGAAAAAATTCCTATACTTGAAGATTCAGTTTCTTCCCAAAGCGAAGAAGGAATAAGCATGCTGGACATGGAGACCACATGAATAGAAAAGTTTTCGATAGAACCTTGCTTGTTGTAAGAGCTTTCATTATTAAAAATTCCATTTATTGACTGAACAGGTCTTTCTTGCAGTTCTCCTGATTCACTGAAGAAGTACTCGTTAGGTGAAGTGGCAACTTGGAACTTATCAAGTAAAAGAGTAATGCTGTAAGGATGCCGATAAGCATAAGTCTCATCCTCAAATCGAACATGCACTTTTTCTATATTCACACTTAAATTCGTAAGAATTCCTTTCAAGTACTTCACAAAAAAACCCTCTCCTTCTTTTTCTTGAAGCTTTTCTAAACTTCTAATGCGAATTCCTGGACTCACTGAACGAAAATCATCGAAAAGGCCACTTGACTTGTCCATAAAAGTTGAATGAACTGAAGACATTCGGACTGGGTCTTCATCTGGCAAAGTCTCGGTCTTCTCGAATAAAGAATCTGAGTTGGTCACTAGGACTGGACCCATGATTAGAAGAAGTTCTTCGAGGAACACTTCGATTGGACTTGTTAGGAATGAACGGTAATTGCACTTTACTCGAAGTTTTCCAATCATTCCGGATTTTAGGTAAAATGGAAGATTTTTTTGAATTAACATTTGGTTCACTTTTTTTGGCTTGAAGTTCACGTTGATTAACTCGAATTCGCCTGATAAATAACCGATTTCTAACTGATCTTTGCTGAAACCGTAAAGATACTCACCTAGGTACTTACGTAATAAATGAAATACTTGCGATTTGATTACCATTTATTAATACTTGCTGGGATTTGGCTTTGGCTTGAAAGTTTTTGAGAGGATATGAGGGTTGTGATTTTTGGATTTGGGAATTTGGAGTAGTTGGTTGTGATTAGCGGATTGTATTAGTATATGGTTAAATCTCTCAAGTAACTCTAAACTGAGAGCGCTCTGACTAAGAATAAGTCACAAAGGTACGTTAAATGACAAGAATAGTTTAAGCCCTATGTTTAGTTAATATCTATTTCTGTTCACACCTGTATTTCTTGCAATAGAAAAGCACTTCCAAGTAACTCTTCAACATCGCTTAAAACTGTTCTGTGACTATTCATTATGAACTGAGAAGTATTGTGAGGTGCCTTTGGTGGCAACTTAGAAGCTGATTGTTGTTTCATCGAGCATTTTCTTTTAAAATGTTGACAGATCTTCTGAATGACTTGATTTCTGTTCTTTCCAGCTAGTTTTTCATTTGAAACTTTTCTGATTTTTGAATAACTTTTCATGAAATCCTGACTCTAACAAATTTTTATTTAGACATGCTTGACCATTTTCAAATGTTTTATTGAATTTGATAAAATCCCGGATTACTGAAAATCTGCGATTTTTGAAGCATTTGCCGAGATTTTAAGAGGTTTTGTTCAGTTTATATGTTACAAAAATAATTAGAAATTTAACTCAATATGTCAGAATTAGTTTTGACAGAAAAGTGAAATTTTAGATTTGAAATGAAGAAAAAAGCTTCAATAATGCATTTCTAGTGTAAAATAATTGTAGTAGTCCTTTAAATTTTTTTCAGTCCTTTTCAGTTACCCAGGATTGAATGTTTATTAAAAAAAAAGCCTTTCTTCTTTGCTATTCTGAATTTAGCTCAATAATCCATAATTAACCTAATTCCCTTCAATCACCTTAACACGCTCTGACCCTTTTCTTGAAATATTTAATTCTTGTGTACCCTCCAGCCTTCACTGATTTGACTTTCGCAATCTCTTCATCATAAACTTTTTCTAAAAAGTCAAAAACTTCAGAATCGACTCCAAATTTCCTATTAAAACAATTCCTCAAGTTTCCGTCATCCTTACTCAAAAATTCAAAATTTTCGTCAAGGATGCCTTGATTTACATCTCTCAAAACTAACTCTCCTTGATTAAGTAAACTTTTCGCTACTTTTTTTTCTGTTTTCTGCAAATTCGAAACTCCAACAAGTGAAGAAAGTTCTCTTAAAGTATTAAGAGTGTTTTTGAGAGCGAGTTCTTTAAATATAAAAAATATTGAACTACTTTTTTCTTCATGTAATAAACTCTGCTGAAGCTTTTCTCGACATTTTAGAAAGTTTTTGTGTAGTCGGTTTATGTTTTGAGTTAAAACTTCGGCCAAATCGGATAAGTTTTTTGGTTTAAAGCTGCTGGTTGAAGGATCTGAATAAATTTTTGATTTCTTGCTGATGCAAGTTCCCATCAATTATTATTTAAGACATCTTTGATCATTATTTTAAAGTTTTTCTTATAATTGGCAATGATTTCGAATCAATCATTTCTAGAATAGCTTCTAGAATAGCTTCTAGAAAAGTTTATTTTTCTGGAATAGGGCTTAAACGTCTTTTCTTATTTTTCAAGAATTTCCATCATTTTCGAGTAGAAATCAATCTCTACCCTAATGATTATCGAAAAGTTCTAAAATAATCCAATTTTCCAAATCATCATAAAAAATCTTAAAATATTTCCTCAACATTCAAATCATTTTTCATCTTTAAATCAATCCCTTAAAAAAAGTAACTTTCGTATTCAAATTGTTGCTAAAAAGGCTTCATCATTAATAATATTAACCCATGGGCTGTTGCCTTTCATCAGACGACGACTCCCAAGAAGCCGCATCAAAGACTCAACCTTTAGTCACAGCAGAACATCCTCAAAGTGCAAGACTTTCTTTAGACTCCTTCAAAATCGAGAGGGTGATCGGTCGAGGTGCCTTTGGAAAAGTCTTTTTGGTGACTAAAAAAGATTCAGGGCAGATATTCGCGATGAAGTGTTGCAAAAAGAACGAGTTGGAAGAACGTGACCAACAGCATCGATTGAAGAATGAAAGAGAAATCATGGCAGATGTCGATCATCCTTTTCTTATTAGTCTTCGATTCGCTTTTCAAACTGATGAAAAATTGTGTCTTGTTATGGACTTCGTTAATGGAGGGGAACTCTTTTTTCATCTACGTAAAGCTAGCAGGTTTACTGAGGAAAAAACAAGGTTTTATAGTGCGGAGATACTTATTGCACTTAATTATCTACACTCGCATAATATTGTTTATCGCGATTTGAAACCGGAAAATATTCTTCTTGATGCTGACGGTCACATCAAACTCACAGATTTCGGTCTAAGTAAAAAATTCGAAAAAAAAACCTTCAGCTTATGTGGAACACCCGAGTACCTCGCTCCCGAGATTTTGATGGAAAGTGGCCATGACCATTCCGTAGACTACTGGAGTTTAGGTATTTTGATATACGAAATGCTTGCTGGAAAGCCACCTCTCACTGAAAGAAACCAGGAAAAGCTTTTTAAGCTGATAGTAAGTCAACAAATCACAATGAAATCCTTTTTTTCCAGTCAAGCCAGCAGTTTGTTGAGTTCCTTGCTGGTGAGTGATGTAAAAACTACTTAGCCCAAAAAAAGACTTTCAGATTTCGAGACAGTTAAAAGTCACCCTTTTTTCGAAGGCATTGAATGGGACCTGCTTAGTCAAAAAGCTCTCGAACCGCCTTTAAAGCCTAAGGTTGTAGGGCCGAAGGACTTGAGAAATATTGACAGAGAAGTCACTGAAGAACAGACTTCTGATAGTTACTCTGCGAATATGAGTGCCGGACAGAAAATGAGGAATAGATATGAAGGGTTTACGTATAATCCTAATTAACTTCAATAGGTTTAAGTGCAGTGCTCGACCCATAGACGGTAAAGAATAGAGTTCATTTGTTTTAGTTTTTCGGTCTCTTCATTCGAACTAGCATTCTTAACTTCTACTTCTTCCTCATCCTTCACAACTGTTCTATCAAAAGAAAAGTTAACAATTCCAGGTTCATCCTCAACAGTCTTCTTAACAGGTTTAACAGCACGATGCGATGCATTCCCATTCACAAAATCCTTAGGTCTCGGAATACAAATCAAGTTATTAACCTCAGCCAAGTGCATAACAAAAGTTTTCACTTTTTCTCCAGTTAAAGCCCTAACCAAGAACACTTTCTGAGTACTCACAAGTAAAAAAGCTTCATTCAAAGTAAGTCTAACATGAGTGACCGGTTTCTGATCCATATTCCAAACCAATCCTGCCTTATAAGTCACAAGTTGTCCACAGGCAGTTCCCATATAAACCTCATTCAACCCTTCAGAAACCTCAAGACAAGTAAGTTCAAATGCAAAAAACTTCTGAACTTTCATTTCCCACTGATGAAAAATAGTTAAAGACTTATCAGAAGAGCAAGTATATAAAAACGCTCCTCTTTTAAACAGTCCTGTAATAGGCAGCATCGTGATTGACAAATCATGTAAAACTGAAACTTGTCCTTGAAGTACTGAACTGGTTCGAAAGACTTTTAAACTCGCGTCTTCTGAAGCGGAAATAATGAAATCGTCGAAGGAAAGAAGAGAAACTCGTCGCATATGGGCTGACCATGTCAACAACAAGCTGCCTGTCGGCAGGTCCCATAGAAAAAGACTGCCTTGCACTGACCCGCCGAGGAGAAGATTGGAAAAAGAAGACAAAGCTGTGATTTCTTCAAGGACGCCTGATTTCTTCTCTGGACTTTCTTTTCCGAATGTGTAGTAATGTAAGATTGTCTTGTTACTTTGACTTGAGATTAAAGTGTTCTCGGTGAAGATGAGAGATTGCTTCGAATTTGAAGAGTTTTCGGAAAAGGAGGCAAGGATGGTTAGTGACTGAGGCTCCCAGACGTAGATTGACTGGTCTTTACTTGAAGAGAT